>SKCR01038140.1:0-166299 GCA_019454045.1 Zanthoxylum bungeanum
TATTCCAAAACAAAATCCTATGTGTTCATTTCCCAATGGATGAAATTTAATTCATACAGTCGTTAGTTCAGTCCGGTTAAGTATTAAAAATTAATTAAAATTAGTCAAAATCAGAGAAAACCTAACCGGTTCAATTTTTCTTTTAATTTTTAAAATCAAAAATTAATATTTTTATAATTTTTTATTAATAATAATATTAACCGATCGAACCAATGATACATTACCACTTTTAGATTATCGGCTCCATTACTGATTCAATTTTGAAAACACCGATACAATGTTGGTTGGTTGGGAACGAATCGGCGATTAAATCAAATGAAAATACACGAGGGCACGAGTATCCAAAATAGTTATAAGAATCGTTAAAGGGAATCGCACGTGAGGGCTTGCAGATCGGTCAATCCTACGGCCTCGAATCCGGCATTTCTTGGGGATGTAAAACTTACCTCCTGGTCCATCATTCACTTCTATTCAAAGTTCAAACCTAATTATTAAAAACAAAACAAGAAATTATTGAGCTTAGTGATTAATTTAATAATCAGTTTTGGATTTATGCTATTTTAAATTAAAATATCTACAAAAAAATGATAAATATACTTAAATTTTTACACATCTCTCACTGTAACTACAATGAGTTATTATAATTCATTGTAGCTACAGTGAAATTAGTGTAGAAACTTTAAGTGAAAATTTATATCTGTATATCATTACTCAATATCTACACCATTTTTTTTTTTGATTCATGCCACTAGGTGTTGGGCCAACTTTGGTGCACCACAACTAATTCTCATTCTTAGTAGAACAAGCCGCTGGCCACCAAGAAATTTTTCCCATTACTGGGACACAAATGGAGCATACCCAAACGTACCTAACCCTGAGTAGGGATAGTAAAAATCTCATGAAGAGAGGGGCTTACGGGAGCTCGGTATATTAGGAGTAGATGATGAGATAATTTTCTATACACGTTGGTTGGACGAATCAGATATATATATATTGGTATCTCAATTCAAAATAAAATTAAAATCATGTGTAAACAGGGATCCAAACGGGGGCCCGAGGAGACTCGGTATTTTAGAAGCAGATAATGAGACAATTTTATATTCGTTGATTAAACATGATTGGTATGGATATTGACATTCTTGTACTATACTCAATATGTTGTCATCCCTACCACTGGACCACACATGATGATTATCTATATAAATTTTAAATTATTGATCAAATGCATTTAAATGTATTCTATTGTATAAAATCATTAGTTCAAAATTTGTTTCTAAGTCAAAAATTTAGATTAAGATAGCTACATTCTTAAATTTTATCACATATAATTAATCAAATTTTATTTGGTGGGATGTGGAAGTTTCTTCTCAGTTTCTTTAGATTAAAAATTTAATTTGATGTAGCGAGTAAGTTTACTCTCCATTTCATTATCAGCTCCTCAAGAAAGTTGAACATAATATAGACACATGCAAGCGCATGTGGGTTTCATATTTTATTATCATTAATCTGTATTAGTCTTAAAATAAACATCTAGAAGATAAATTATTTTATTATTTGTAGACAATGATTAACTTGGATATTACCTTTCATTTTCAATCATGTATTTAATAATAATCCTCTCAAATAATAAAAATATTAATTATTATAGGAACCCCATTTGTTACAAATATGAACTAGTGATACAATATGAAATTAAACTTGTGATAAAGCTAAGGAGTATATATGATTTGTTAAGACATGTTTGGAAGTGAAATCTTGTCATAGTTTGATGAAAAAAGGTGGGTAGGGTCTTTATATGCCATAAGTTTAGCATAATATAATGCAAAAGAAGCCACAAAAATTTAGCTTTATTTTGATTTAAAGTTACTTCTTTCTTAATAATAGTACATGCAATTTTTTTGATAGGTGTTTTCTTTTGTGTGAAACCCTGGATCGAATAAAGAATAATCGAAATTAGGTTAGGATGAAAATAAAGAAATTTGATTTAATCAAATGTGTTTTAATAGTCATATATGATTAAGATTCGCTTACATTTAAATTATTATATAACAATTACCCATCAATATTTATAAAAAAAAAAAAAAAAAACTCAACTCTAATACCGAATATATGTCCCAAAATAAAATGAGGATACAAGTTTTTTTATGAGATACAAAGTTTTGACTTCATACTATATTAAAAAATAAATAAATAAGGCTAAAGGGTAAAATCTAAATAGTAGAGTGGCATTAAATCATTGTTTGTGTAGTTGCTTTCAATATTCAATATGAGTTGTATTGGAAAAAAAAAAGGACTTCAATTATTCAAGCAATAAATTAAAAAGGAAAAAAGATAGAATTGAAAAAGTTGGAAGAGTGGGGTAGATGAAGCAAAATGAATGATTTTGGGTGAAATGGGCAAAGCAAAATGTAGGGCTTCTCCTGATCAAGTTTACAGCTGGGTATATATATATATATGGAAGGGAGCAAATGAAAAGTTGAAAGAAATTATATGGTCTACTCACCACTAATATTTGTCACCTATATATGGTACGGTCCACTGCCCATCAAAAGGGCTTTGCTATTTTTCACATACATATATGGACCAATTTTTTCCTGTTTAATTAGCCAACTATATTTGACTAATTGGATGCTTTTAAACGAAAGCAAATTAAAATCCCATGACACTGTATTTTATTAGAACAATATGTGCATAATCTGGTCATTAATTACTTCCCACTCACTCATTTCCCATTCTAAAATAACACATAATTTATTAATTTCTATCATCAGAAATGCATAGTGTGTCATATATATATAATCCCACTCCTTCAATGATTGCCACTCTTTTCAGTGGGAGTCCCGAATCTTGAAGGGTCCCTTTCCCTTAAAATTAGGGTTTGTGATTTCTAATTACTTTTGTCTAAATTAATCTTTGGCTTGATGAGGCTATTATCATCCCTCCACCTCTCCTTCATTTGAATATTCCTTTAATTTGGCTTTGAATATTAAAAGTTGTTGCATCTTGTTAATGGGTTTCTTAAAAAAATAAGGTTGGCATTTAGAAACAATGATTCAAGAAAACGAAAATGGTAACACTAGAGAAAGAATCAAAATGCAATTTTAGTCAACGAAACACTTTAGAAAAGTTATAGTATATATGGTACAAATTACTCAAGCAATTAATAATTTGATCATATACTCATCATATCAATAATATATCATTATGTATGCTCAAAATGATTGAGTTTGATACCTTGCATACACATGGTTTCAAATAGGATTCCGTTGGCTTCATAAAATATCGTGTACGAGTGTGATAGAGGAGTGGATCCTTAAAGTTGAAATTGATGATGATTGATTTTTAAAACAAAATATTGTTAACCGAGTTCTATAAAGTTCGAAAGGGATGAACAATTAAATTAAAGCTAAGATGCTGAAAAATAAATAAATACAGAAATATCTACATTAATTGGAATTGTAAAATGATATACTTTGATTACTAGAGTTCTAATTATCAAAAGGAAGATTGAATTACTAAAGAAAAAGAAAAAAACTAATGGAAATAGGCAAATACAATCCTAAAAGATCTAAACTATTGGCCAATATTTTGAATTTGAGTAGTAGTTGTTTGAAGAAATCGACTTTGTGGATAACACTAACACTTGATTTCTATGAGCTTGGGCCGAATTAATTAAATTTTGGGTGTAAAATTCCTATTGATGATACCTAGTGAGTTCCTTTAATCATGCATAAGTTTTGGATTTATGTTCTCATTTTCTCAAGAAAATTACCAACAAGATACATACAAATTAATAATGCAAATCTTACTAAGCCACACACTTGTATTAGATTATTGTTAATCTCTTAATTTGATTAGAGAATCTATCAGTAGAAAAGTTAAAAAGAAAAGAAGATCTATCAATGACCCACCATCACCCACTAATTAGTAGGGGCCCTTAATGGCTAAATATATATTTATTGTTGATCAAATTAATGTGTCCATAAAGATGCTATATATGAGTTGATGGAGTCTGAGTAATGCAATCTTAAGTGAATTAGTTATATGGTTTAATTATAAGCTTTGGTCAGTTCCTTAATCAAGATGTTGACAGAAATTAATTAACAATCGTGCAACTAACTACTCCACCAGCTTAATTAATTTGGAATGGAGCATTATTTAGATATATCTATGCAACTCAGTAATGATCAGAGAGTAAATCCAGGATTTGTGACTTAAGTGTCATAATCGAAAACCTAATTTTTTAACTACTTATAAACTTGATTAGTGCAAGAAAAGCACTTGTAACTGATAATGGGTATCATATAATCCCTTTGATTATATATGTATGATTTACGTGTCTGTAATTATTTAAAATAATAGATAGAGAATAATATTATTATGTGGTACAATTAATGGTCTAGTTCACTCCTAACAACACTGAACACTGAACAGTGAACAGTGAACAGTGAAAGCCTTTTTCTTCTCCTTCCCATTCAGAAAGTTGGTACGTATTTGAAAAAACTGAAGTTGAGATAGAATAGAAAGCATGATTAATTACTTAATTAGCGGGTTAATTATGTATGTATTGATAACTTCACTTATTCTGATCCAAATTAAGATTCTCAGTCAGCTTCTTCTTTGTGCGAATCTTTACTTGGTAAGATTCTAACTTTATGAACACCCTAATTTGATTATCAGTTTTTTTTTTTTTGGGGGGTAATTTTGTTGCCTTTTAAATTAAATCATTTTGTATCAAATTTTACTAAAAAAATATAATATTTATTTTATTGAAATTTCCCATAATTTATTGCTAAAGCTGAGAGTGAGGGGTGATCATTCAAGATATAATATTTGTACCGTATGTAGAATGAATCTGACTATAAACCATTTAAAACTCAGGAGTTTGATACACTTACACCCTTTTGAAAAGAAATATATGTATGCTTATGCAAAAAAGAGACTGGTTTTTTGGAGTTGGAATTAATTCTACTCTTGACAAGTAAAGAAAACGGAGACATAATTATATGTCTGATTTAAACAAGTTATTGATGGTAAGAGGCTTATGCAGGGGACTTAGAAAATCTGGGATGTGAACAGAGGGACCTTTATAATAATAATAATAATAATAATAATAATAATAATAATAATAATAATAATAGAACTCTCTGTTAGTGTTACGAGGTTAAAGGGAACTTGATGCTCAAAATGTTGTACGAGTATTTTCAGTCTGAACTCTCAAGTACAAGAAAAAAAAACTCATCATTTCATTTTTAAAATCAAAGCTGGAATTAAATGAAGATTGAATTACACATTGTTTTTGGGCTAGCTGATGCTCCTTTGTCGAAGTAACTACCAATTTTTTGGTGATAGTGATTGTTTTTTATACCACATATAGTACCAACCATATATGAATATGCAATTATTTTTATTTCTTAGTTTTGAGTTTCAAATTTTCTAAGAGTTACTAATATAGATGTTGTATTGTGCAGGTTAAACCCATTATCGGTTTTGGTGTTATGAGATTTGTGATAATCAATGTATTGTCCTTCAGACGAGTGATTTGGTGGTGCAGTGTTCAGGGTCTGACCTTCAAGTCATGAGTTCGAATGAGTGTGTTTTTTTATAAGAGTTTGGGAATAGCCGGGAATTTTACCCGCCCCGCTTAAATCCGGAAGAGATGATTTGACAGTGAGATTTCCAACGATTTTTTTGTGTGTATTGAAACAGTTTTGTATGTGTATATATATGTGTCTATATGTATTTGTATGTATATGAGGTGAGAATCTTTCAACACACATTTAAATATCAAAATTGAACTATTGATTTATTTAAATCAATATAATAGTAGATACTCAAAGTGAAAATGACATATAATGATGCGTAGATTTTTGACTTTAAGTATATTCTATTAAATCAACGATTATATTTTGATGTCTAAATTTATGCCAAATAATATATATGTATGTGTGCCTATGCGCACGTGTGGAGGAGGAGATATCTCAACTCAATTTTTTGATTTAAATCTAGATATCAACATTTAACCATTAATTTTTTTGGTTATATATCACGAATCTTTTATTATGTATAATTTTTGATTTCATGTTCCAATTTTGTTTGGAGTTTTGTATGTAATACAAATGCATGCCAGATTGCCAAATTTATTGAATTTCTGTAAATGATCAATATTGTCAAAGCTCATATCTTCAGTTGCATAACTCACCAGCAACCTCTATCTTCAGTTTCACATCTTGTGGCCATCCAAACTCCTCCAAGAACGCCAATACAACTCCATTTGACCAACCAAAACCAGTCTGCAATTCATCAAAGCAAAAGAAAATAAATAAATAAATGGTTCATTTGTAAGCCTTTAAAAGGCAAGGCTGCTAAATTTAATAGATACAAACTTAATAAGCAAATATATATATATATATATATATACCTGGGGTAAGTATTCACCACCACCTCCATAAACTCCATACTTATTAACATTGTATTTCTCATGCATAGCTCCAGTTTCTTTGTATGCGACGTAATTGGTTTTGATCCACCTCATTGCAATATCTTGTGCCATTGATCTTGCTTCTTGTGATCCTGATTTTGCCAAACCTTCTACTATCATGTGCTGAATTGGAGCCCAACCATTTGGAAAGTCCCTGTTGTATTTGTATTTGCTGATATAAGGTAACAACCCATGTAGTCAAATATAATTCATTAATGTCAATGTTGAAAAGGTTACTTACCATTGTTCTCCTGATTCTGCTAAAGAAGTTGCAATTCCAGCATCACAAAGCAGGCCTGAAGCTTGAAAACTTTTCCTCACCTTCTCCATCAGGGCAGAATCTGAATAACACACAATATTGCTTAGGAGTTATCACTTTTCATTTCTCTACAAAGTCCAAGAGTAGACATTGAGAATCACAAACCTGAGTTGAACAAATCAATCCATATGGGGATGTAGTTTGAAGCAAATACGTTATGATTTTGGTTTGAAGCTTGCCATGTCTCGGATTCCTGCAAGTATCAAAGTGATTAATTCAGGAACACTGCAGAAGATGTTTTGTCATCAGGTTGCGGATAGACATTACCTGGCAAGAAGTTTCATTATTAATCCAGTAATCTAGCCATTGCCCCATCTCTTCATTCCAGAACACACAGTTTATTGCCTGTTTTCTTGCTTGAGAAGCTTCCAAGAAACTCTCAGCAGTCGTATTATCTCCAATAATTTTTGCCAAGGAGGCAATGTCAAGTTCCATCTGGATCAAAAATACAAACAAACACTAAATATAGCAAAGTGCATGGACTGCAAGTGCAAAGCTATGATTATCAAACACCCTTCTACTTTTTACTTTCACTTGACAGCTGTTTCTTCCATTTTACAACAGTTGTGGCTTTGAACCTCTCACAGCACCTTAATCACAAATGGAATTCTTAATTCATAAGTTAATGAGTTATACCTGGAGTATGAAAACATTCAAATCAACAGGTAGAACTGATGTTGTAGCCAAGGAGGTGAAATCCGAGGTATCCCTGCAGCGAGACAATTAAACCCTGTTTGATTTAGAATAATAGCTGAATCAAGTATTTAATTACCTCATCCATCTTGTACTAAAATCCCATCCGGATTCAGCAGCTGAAGCCAGTTCCCGGTAAAACTGCTGTTTCTCGGAATCATTCAAGAACTTGGAAGCGTGTGCCTTGTCCTGTTGATTCAAAGAAGTTAATTAATATACATATAATCTAAAATACAGCTTCTGCCAGAAAGAAGAACATACAATGGTTGAAGATTCAGGCCTAGGTCTGTTCCACATTGCATAATACCGACTCAGTGTGTGATTGCTACCATGATCATCTCGGATGGTCACCTTATGCATTCCTACAATACAAGGCATTAATGTATAAGCTACATAATTAAGTTCAATAAAACAAAATGAGAAACTGAAGCCTTAAACCTGAATTCCAGAATTGATATTCATTGAGCAGTGGAGGGAGAGCCTTTCTGACCAAATCCAAGTCACCAGTTCGATTGTAAATGGTGTGAATCATTGCACTAAGAAGAGGAGGCTGGCTGCAAGATTAAGAACATAACATCAAAGCAACTTCAATATATAGCCACTGCACTAAATTAGTGATGAGGAAGATGAATTATTACCTTCGGTTGGTGTAATAGGACCTTGCACCATTAAGAACATAACCAAATTTATCTATATGACAAATGAGATTGTTCACAATTGCTTTTGCAGTCTCATACATTTTACTTGCTACCAACCCCCTGCACAACAAAACACTTTATCCTCCCATTTTTGTTTTTTTTTAAAATCTAATTTAGATATTTAAATTTTCAGAAGCAGAATTTATAATTAACTACAAGAAATCATTAAAACTGATTCAAATGATTATGAATTAACTATAATGGGATTGTCATTTTTTATTTTTTATTTTTTATTTTTTTACCAAAGAGGAATTATCATTTTTATACCTAAAAATTAGTTCAGGTATGAAAAACCAGAAAATTTGAAAAAAAAAAGTTCAATTTTACACCCAATATTAATACGTTGACTGAAATTTTGAGTGTAAAATTAAATTAAAAAATATAAATGAGTAAATTGATGAAAAAATTTAAAGTTTTGAAATTTTTCTATACAAAAGTCGATTTTAGGGTGAAAAATGATAAATATCCCATTACAAAATATACAAAATAAGCTTAAATCATTTTCTTTTTATTCTTTCAACCAAACATAACCTAAAAAGCAGGCAAAATGAAACAAAAAATTACCTAATAACCCAATAAGAGTCCCAATAATAGACCTCCCTAAACCGAGAACCGGGAATAACCACCGGTCTAGGAAGTGGGAGCAAAGTATGAAAGTGAGGCCGGTCCAAAACCGAAGCAGAAACTTTCCGGCTCAAAATTTTCCACAGAGCATGAACCTCTAGAGCCCATGATCTCACTTCTGGGTTATTCACCATAGGCAGAAACCCCTCCGGTTCAGGCACAAAATCTTCCGGTTCAGCGTACACGAGATCATCTCCTGCACCATGAAAATATTTCTTAATAAACTCCTTAAAATCATCAACTGAAACAGACCCAGTTGCGTTCCTCGGTAGCTTGTCAAAAGCGGTAACAGTTGTTGGAAGATTGGACTTTAACGACAAATCAACGTAAAGTTTCGGATCAAAGTCTTTTTGTCCGAAAGTTACAAGAGCAGTTTCTTGTACACGTTCAAGGAAAGTGACTAACGGGGTTGTGGGTACCACAGTGCCTGGCAAAGTTTCTGTGACATTCATGTTTGTTAGTTGGAAAGTACAACAACAACAACAAGAAGACGATTCAAAGAATAAGATAAGGACAGAAGTTCATTTAATCTGTCAATTTATGATGCCTATAATATATATTGAATTAATCTGTCAGTATTTATTTATTGACAAATATTAACGCCAGACGAGGCACCAGTGGACGTGGGGGTTAATCCATTTATCGATTATTATTATTTTATTAATTAAAAAAAATGAGCATTTCTGATAGTGATGTCTATCTAGTTGGACGACGACGTATTGAGCGCCAATCCATTAGCGATTGATAGATGATAAATTAGTAGTACTCACTCAATAATGGATGTATTATTTTATCAATGCATGTTTATGGACATTTATATTTAAATTACTCATTTTCTAAAAGCTATTCGTATAATATTCCTAAAGGAGAACACGATCAGATCACAAGGAATATAATGAGTTGTTGGAAGAAAAAATAATAAAATTAGGAAAATCTTTGACAGCTTCGCTAATACAATAAGTTATTCAAGCGAGCATATATTTAGGTGTCAAATTTTATTAAACCATCTGATGTGATTTGTCCTAGAACAATATGATTCTTTAATTAAAGCCAATGATTTACCCTAATTTATGTTGTGAAATTTCTGATAACAAATGTATAAATTCTGAAGATTAATTGAAGTACGCGTAAATTATCACAAATACTCAAAAATAATTCTTCAATAAAACAAAACGATATATAAAGTAAGAAGTTAACACAAAATATGGATATATTATTTCATGTAATCACATTACAAGAAATCCTATCATAAATGCCATGTCCTTTTTCAATTTAGTTAAAATCCTGATCTTTATATCACTAGCAACCTGACCTCTATCTTTAGATCTTGAGGCCATCCAGACACCCTCCAAGAATGCCAATACAACTCCATTTGACAAATCAAAATCAGCAAGCAATTAATTAAAGAAAATGGATAAAATTTATCATTAAAACAATATCGTTTTCCTCTGAAAAAAATGTAATTTGCTCTGCGACACAAATTATGAAAAATCGAAAGTGGCCAGCGGTTTTCCTTTTCTTTCCGTCCTTTTATTGTTTCCCTTTCAGCAACTCTCTTTTATCACGTCCCCAGGGTGTGCCTTGGTGGTGTAGGATTCAGGATCTCACCTTAAGGTTCTGGGTTCGAATCCAGGGGGTGTACTTCTTGTAAGAGCCTGGGACAGCCGGTGGTTTTACCTGCACCGCGGCCCAGAATAGGTAGTTTGGTGGCGGGGTTTCCATCGTTTCAAAAAAAAAAAAAAAACTCTCTTTTATCACATTAAAAATTAAACCTTGTTAAAAAAAGAAGAAGTAAAAGATAAAGAAGGATCCTTGAGCAGCAGACCATGTTCAATGAAAACATGCAACCCACAATTGGAAAGCCTGAGCTAATAAGACCTGGGTAGACTAGGGTACATCCCTACAAGTTTCTCATTTATCATGACTCATTTGTTTACATATCCATTTTGTTAACATCCAAAAAAAACTTCAAAGGGCGGCTTTTTCTTTCCTACTTTTCTTTTTTAATAAACCAGAAACAGAGATACCTATAATTATTATGGGGATTTGAAAAATGACTAAAAACCAGCCACATTTCAAGCACAATTGAGGTGTTAGTAGTCTATGGTTCGGGTACCCGGTACACATACCGGAGGCATTGAAGTTGAAACAATGGTCAATAAATTGTATGTTGTTAAAAACGCCGTTTGAATAGGCGACGCTTGGGAGAGCATTTGTACGAGTTTTTCAAACAGCCACTAAGGTGGATATGGACAGAAATTAAGTATTTTAAGTTGATTATTTATATATTAGATAAAATTATGCATGTTAACCGGTCAAATGTGACACTTAATCAATACTTGGACGAATTGAACTACCAAAACGTCTTATCCCGCCTAACGCCTGTGACAACATAGATTGAACTTGAAACATCCAGCATTGAACATGAGTCAACTATCAATTATAAGTCCAATAACACCCGTTTCAAGTTCAATAGTCCAAGTTTCAACTTCAATGCCCTTATATGAGTATGTGGGTACTTTGGCCAAATCCCTGTGGTTCAGTTACTACTACCATAATTACTTTTTTGCCAGGAAAAGATTGGTAAGTGATGAATGTACCCAACTTTTTGTTGATATGGCTATTGACTAGGTGGTCCATCGGTCTTTTTGGCTATAAATCCTGGAGATAAGATCACTAACATGGTCGGTCAGAAGACAATTAACCTGGAAGTCCGGGTATTTAATCACTGTAGCAAAAAGACAGCTTTTTGAAGCAGAAAACCAGCTTCCTGGTTGACTGACTTAAGCAAATCACAGTCAAGCTTCCGGGTCCCTACTAGTATATATTTGACCATTTATTTACTGAAATCAAACAAACTCTGGTAAACCCTACAAAAGATTCCACTAAAGAACGACACTCATGATATGAGAAGTTACTATTTGCGAAGCAGAAAGAAGAAGGAACATATAAGAGAGGCTTAAGGTCATTGAAATGTCTACTTCCCAGCCAAAGCCAGCCAAAATTTCAGCACCCAAGAGTAGAGTTTTGAAGGAAAAGAAAGCAAGGTTCTATATAATCCGACGCTGTGTATTTATGTTACTTTGTTGGAGGCATGATGGGGATTAATTATAGCTGGTAAAGTTAAGCATCCATGCTACTTTGCTCTAATACAAGGTGTAGGTTGGTTAACCCCCCCAAAAAAAAAGGAAGCTTTTATGCTCATAGAACCTTTTTTTTTTCTTTGGAAGGTTTGCTTATAGAACTTAGGGATACTAAAGTATGTATTATAAGGGGAGGGAGAGAAGTGTATGTGAGATGGGGGTTGGGTTGGGGTGTGTGTTGTGGGAGTGGGGGGTAGAGATTAAGCTAATCCTTATTCAATGGAAGTTTTAGAAACACAATGGAATGCAAATACATACTTCTTTTCCTTTCTATAATTTTGACCTTGTGATTGATTCCTTTTAATTTTTGCTTGGACAAGCTTCACATTTGAAGGAAACAGATAGCAGGATCACTAAACTAGGTGGTGCTTCATTATCTATTCTTCCTCTTCAAAGTAAAAATATTCTTCAAAAAAAAAATGAGGGACAGCTGACAAGCATGCCTACGAACATCGAGATCCAAAAGGCCAAAGGGCCAGCTTAAGTTGAGATCTCCATTGCCTTAACCCAAGAGTTTCACAAGCTAGGAATTAATTAAGTTGTTCCTACTCGTCACCCATATTCATAACAGAGAGAGTTGTATAACACCTAATATGGTGATAAAACTAACAGAAGATATTCATTTGTCAGCCACACATGCTTGCCAAGAACTTGTTTTGGAGATATGGAGATTATTTTTTTAGGGTGAGAGAGAGCAGAGCAGCTCAAGGAGAGATGATATCTAAAGTACATAAGGATACAAATTTGAAAAATTGCCACCAAGACAATCAGCTTTAGTACCAGTACCATGTCCAGGTGGGCTAAAATCAACACCTAATACTGATCCATAGAGGCCCCAGCTGCGTGTGATGCCAGAGATATCCTCTAGCTTCATGCATAAAAATGAACTAAAAGTTGCATGAAACTAAATCGGGATAAAGATATCACTCTTATCTAGTTTGGTCAAGTAAAAACTTCATTAGGAGCATTGAAAAGAAATTTCCAACGGATGGAGATTTACTCCTAGCATTTCCCATACAATAAATTAATTAGATGAATGCAGCCAACTTCTGGTCATAGACATAATTGCCTATACTTGTACCATGAATCTACGGAAAATTCTATCAATATGGTAGAGCATTTACTATATTTGCACAGCCTAGTAAAAACAAACAATCGAAAATATTAATTGACCAAGGACCGACCAATTCCTCCCGCAAAAACAAAAATTGCATGGAGAAAAAACTTTTCAAACTTCAGCAGATAAGGACATGCATCTGATCAAATTGTGAAGGATATAAGATCAATAGGATGCCTTTTTTTATCTCCCCCTTTCGCCTCATCTCTTGAACTCTGCTCTGGTTAAATGAAAATGCCACTTTGCGGTAAGACATTGAATTGGATGGTTGGTTCCTAGGGTCATTGCTCGACCAACGGTGAGGCTATACGGGGTTAGTTTCTCAAGTGGGAATTTGTTTCCCTCTCCAACCTAAAGGCCGCTATTCCTATTTCGAAAGGAAGAGGAATAGAGTAAGGCCTTTACCAAGTTTTTCTAACATCAGACAAAATATGAGGATAAAGAGCGAAGTGACTTACTAGTTGTGAGGGAGGAACTACTTTGTTGGTAAAGTCCTTATTCAATTTCTATCGGAATTGCGTCCATTGAGCTATTCTTGTTGTGTGCGTATACGTACATGAACATACATACGCGTGTAGGTGCTGAAATAGATAGTAAGCTTATGAAGCTTTGCTCCTTCGTTGCGCTCTCTGCAGTCACTTCACTGCAAGTTAGCCTTGCCAAGCTCTGTCACATAGCTCCTTTGGCCTATGGGAGGCTTGCGCATTGGAAATCTCGCCGTAAAACCACCAGCGCGAAATAGATAAAACCTCGATTATCTCAGGCTCTTATAATAAACGCACTCTCTGAACTCGAACTCAGGAACTCAATGTGAGATCTTGAGCCATACACCATCAAACCACGCCCCTTGGAGAATGATAGATAGGATGCCACTAATTTGAAAAGCCAAAAAATCTTCTAACAGAATAACACAAACCCTTGTCCAGAATCTGTTAGCGACACAGTCGCATGATGGATTTTGATGATGTCAACACTTGAAGTCTTCGACGCGCATTAGCGAGACATTACAAAAAAATTTCTAAGTAATTATTGATGAAGAGCTAAAATGTGCTACAAGATGATCAAGAAAGCAAAGATGATAAAGAGACAAAAAGATGATTAATTAAATCTAAGCAGGAGCCAAGCAAGATGGAGATCAAAATAATAATTAAGAGCTAAAAATAATTGTAAGTGAGTTTAATCAAATATTTTAAAGCTCTTAGGAATCATACATTTTGCATCACTTGCATTTAAAATGACTTAGAATGCTTAAAAAATCATTTGCACTTTATTTGCACCAAAATGAATTTCAATGCATAAGTGCATCGAAAAATGGTTTTAGAAAATTAGCAAACGGTTGAATTAAACTTAAAATGATATACTACTAGATATATATGTATCTCTAGTTTGCTACGGTTCAAACGGAACAAAATTCCGATATATAGAACTTTTGTTAGAGCTATTTTACTACAACATGTTCAGATGTGCGTTTTCTACATACTTGTCACATTAGAAAAATTCCATAAAATTCATCTTAATGTTTTTGAAGCTGCAATTTTTACAGAAGATAGATCTATGTGTTTAGTTTACGTAAAAATTTACGAATCATGATTTGGAATTTGTTAGAGAAAGTTATGGCAAAAATATCGAGTGTTGTCATGATTGACTGGTCATTAGAAACTTATTGAGACATGCATATCGGTCATCATATCGGTCCCATACGGTCTAGAAAGGCATACCGGTTACATACCGGTCATCATTCCGATCAGAGCTGAATTTTTCATACATTTTGAACCGGGCCAAACCATACCGATATTAAACGTTAAAATTTTCAAATGATAAGATAGCCGTTGGGACATGTATACTTGTGTCAGAAAAGACCATACCGGTCTCAGACAGGCTAATTTGGGCAGTTTTCATTTTACTATAAATTGAGCCCCAATTTCGTTTTTGCAAATGACTTGAACCTTCATACAATTTATTCTAAGGCAAAAACATAGAGTTTTACAAATTTTCTATATCTTACACTCTCTACATTTGAAAAATCTCATATGTTATCTTCACATTCATATTAGTGAGCTTTGATACATTTGGGTGAGATACTCATATCTTGAATTTTCTTATCTTTTGTGAGTGCTCAAGTTATTTGTAATATTTATTATTCAAACACTTGTAAGGTTTGTGAGTGAGCCTATATCTAAAACTCATTCTAAGATTTTTGAGTGAGCCTACGCATAAAACTCATTGTAGAGGTTTTTGAGTGAGCCTATATCTAAAACTCATTGTAAGAGGTTTGGAGTGAACCTAGTGTGTAAAATTCTTGGTTGCGGGTGAGCCACAGAAACTCGTTGATAGTGGAAATCTTCAAGTGCGGCTTGAGGGAATGGATGTAGGCATTGTTGGCCGAACCACTATAAATTACGGTGTCATCTTCTCTAACCCTTAACTATTTACTTATTGCAAGCTTTCATTTATAATTTGTATGCTTATTGTGTAGAAACTTACATTTATGTTATATATTGACATAGAGAAAATCAACCTAAAGCTTAATTGGTAAATTTAATTAAAATCGGCTAAGATTTTTATTTCCGTATTATTATACAATAACCCAATTCAACCCCTCTTGGGAATATAGAGATTGATTGTTGTATTATTTGTAGGGAATTTCAGAATCCACAAACTTTAAGCAGCTGCAACTATTATAACACCGTAATTACATATTAAATGACATTTGATAATCAAAATGGACCCCTAAAAGGCAGCATTGTTTTTCAAGGTAAAGGTTGAGATACCCAAGAAGGGGGCGATCAAACGGCGTCGTCGGGATCGGTGGTGGTTAGATTGACGCAAGAGAAACGTTCGAGAGAGGCAAAGAAGGCCGAGACAACGGTGGTGCTGACCCAGCTCGCCACGTTGCCCAAGCTGTCTCGCGATATGATGCTGTTATTATTAGGATTGTTGTCTTCCATCACCAATTAATTTTTACGATTTTGTGAATTTGGATGAATTGTCAAGTGATGGAAAGGGCCACAATTGTCAAAAAAACATAAATGTAGTTTGAACCTGAGCTTGCTTTGACTTGTTTCTAATTATTTGTAGACGATACCTTCTTCTCCACGATTCAAGATAACTAGCTATACTTATTTTTACAATAACTACTTAATGTCTATTTCTTCTATACATAATCATAATTAAAATTTGATTTTAAATTAAAGTTATGATTTTAACTTTTTATACAGACAATATTTTTTGATTGGTTTAAAATTATAATTATATACTCATGAAGTACCTCTATCATTATTATATCAAGTATTAATCTCTCACGAGCATAGATTTATTTTACGGGTTGAGAGTTGGCACAAACTAAATTTTAAAAATTATATAAAAGGCTTTGCTCCGGTTAGATAATGTACTTATTTGATATAAGTGTCAAAATTTTGAAAATAAAGATTTGTGTGAGAAATCTTTTATTCAATTCAATTGACATTAAAAATGTGTATTTTAAAAAATTGATTTGTTTAATAAATAAATCATTTCGATTCGATTTATTTATTAAAAAAATAGAATACGATTTTCAGCTCACTAATTCATTTATTCAATTAAAATTCGCTTATTGCTTTCATTCAATTAAAATTCGAAAAGTTATTATCAATTAGCCAAAAAAAAATAATGATGTTTAGATTTAATAGTTCATTATTTCATATATATATACTAGTTTTTGCCCGTGCCTACGGCACGGTGTTACAGTATTTGGCCCGTACCTACGGCACGGTGTTACAGAATTAAATTATTTTATTTTTTAATTAAATGATGCCCGTGCCTACGGCACGGCACGGTGTTACAGAATTAAAATGATTTTATTTTTTAATTAAATGATGCCCGTGCCTACGGCACGGTGTTACAGTATTTGGCCCGTGCCTACGGCACGGTGTTACAAAATTAAATGATTTTATTTTAACTTTCTATTTTTTTATTTGAAAATTTGAAAATTTTGACCCTTTCCATCAATCAATTCACTCTCTTTCCTCCAATTACCAATGAAATGATCTGAGCCGTTAATTAAGCCACATAAAGAGAGCCGTTGGATGCACTCTCTTTCCTCCAACACCATTGTGCTTTATAATATAGATATATATATATATAATATATATATATATATATATATATATATATATATATAATATATATATATATAAAACAAACTCTAAAATCAACCATTTGAATTGGTTGGCTATAATAATGTTTCGCCATCTTTAACTTCAGACACAAACCTCATCTCTGAAAAACACATCCATCCATCAATTATTTCATAATACACAAAATGGACAACAAAAAAGTTCGTTTATATTGAAGCAAATGCTAATGAAACATTAAGAGAAAGAAAAGAACCTTTCAGAATATCTTCACATCCAAAAAAAACAAAAAAACAATCGAAGAAAGGGAAATTGGTCTCCCTTAATACTTCTACTGACTACTATCATGAGAAAATTACAGCAAGTTCCCTCACATAATCTAAAAGCCCATTTCACTCAATTTTCGCTGGTCAAATAAAACTAGAGATTCTTAAAGCTCATCGTGTGAATCATCATCATCATCTGATGATTCAGCACCAGCACCAGGGGCTCCACCAGATCTCTGATATACAGCAGTGACGATGGGGTTGCAAACAGCTTCAACCTCTTTGAGCTTCTCTTCATAGTCCTCTTTCTCGGCGCTCTGGTTATCATCTAGCCATTCAAGGGCTTCCTTTACAGCAGCATCAATCTTGTCCTTCTCGTCAGATTCAAGCTTGTCAGCAAGCTTGTCCTTGTCACTAATCTGGTTTTTCATGTTATAGACATAGGTCTCGAGGCTGTTACGAGCATCAATCTTCTCCTTCACCTTCTTGTCCTCCTCAGCAAATTCTTCAGCCTCACGAACCATACGCTCAATCTCCTCCTGGCTCAGGCGACCCTTGTCATTTGTGATGGTGATTTTCTCTGATTTTCCTGTGCCCTTGTCTTCTGCCTTGACGTTTAAGATACCATTCGCATCAACTTCAAATGTGACTTCAATTTGAGGGGTTCCCCTGTTCAATCGAAATAGAATGTAATTAGCTCCCACAAAGAGCGAGGCAAAACAAGGGAATGAAATTAAACAAAGGCAGAAACAAACCTAGGAGCTGGAGGAATTCCAGAAAGATCGAATTTCCCGAGCAACCTGCAATCCTTTGTAAGACTCCTTTCACCTTCAAAGACCTGGATGGAGACAGTTGTCTGTTGGTCTTGATAAGTGGTGAAAACTTGAGATTTCTTGGTTGGAATGACAGTGTTTCTCGGGATCAACTTGGTCATCACCCCACCGACAGTCTCGATACCAAGGGTGAGAGGAGCCACATCTAAGAGAAGGATATCTGCATTACAAGCAACATGACACTAGTCAGCTTATTGGTTAAAGTGGAACCACTTTAGTCCATAAATACCATGATCATCTGTAAATTTTCATACCTTTGGTTTCATCACCACCCTCGCCGCTCAATATGCCTCCTTGTACAGCAGCACCATAAGCAACGGCCTCATCTGGGTTCACACCCTTGTTAGGCTCTTTACCATCAAAGTAGTCTTTGAGAAGCTGTTGAACTTTTGGAATTCTAGTACTGCCACCGACAAGGACAATCTCATCAATCTGATTCTTCTCTAATCCAGCATCTTCCATGGCCTTCTTCACAGGTCCCATGGTCTTTCTGAACAAGTCATTGTTCAACTCCTCAAAGCGAGCCCTGGTCAGTGGCTCAGAGAAGTCAACACCTTCGAAAAGTGATTCAATTTCCACACGGACTTGGTGCTGGCTGCTGAGAGCTCTCTTCGCGCGTTCAGCTTCCCTCCTAAGCTTGCCAATAGCCCTCTTGTCATTGCTGATATCCTTTCCATGCTTCTTCTTTATCAATTTAATAAAGTACTCCATAATCCTCTGGTCAAAGTCCTCACCTGAAAGAAAATGTCCCATTAGAATATGTCATTACAGAACACTTATCAACAAAATTTTGATCTCTACAATTGTTTCAGATAACATGACATTATCAGGTTTGACGACAAGCCACAGAAGAGTGGAAAAAAAGAGATACACTAACCTCCCAAATGAGTGTCTCCATTTGTAGAAAGGACCTCAAAAACACCATTATCAATTGTCAAGATACTGACATCAAATGTACCACCACCAAGATCAAAGACGAGAATGTTCTTCTCACCACCTTTCTTGTCCAAACCGTACGCAATGGCAGCGGCTGTTGGTTCATTGATAATCCTAGCAACATTAAGTCCAGCAATAATACCAGCATCCTTGGTGGCCTGCCTCTGGGCATCATTAAAGTAAGCTGCATATCAAACAAAGAAGGTATATGAGTAAAGTAAAAAGACATCATTGAATAAAATTCACCTAAAATATACATGTTTTTACCAACCAGGAACAGTGACAACAGCATCCTTAATTTTCTTTCCAAGGAATGCTTCAGCTGTCTCCTTCATCTTAGTCAGTATCATAGCACTGATCTCCTCTGGACTGAAGACCTTGGTCTCGCTGTCCATAATCTTAACCTGAATATAAGGCTTTCCATCCTTATTCACAATCTTGTAAGGGGCAAGCTTCATGTCCCTCTGGACCTCCTTGTCCTCAAACCTGGCAACACAAAAAAAAATTCCACTAATTAACACAACTCTATAAAAAATTAAAAATAAAAACAAACCAACACTTTAAAAGTTGAGATTCATTACTTTCTCCCAATAAGTCTCTTGACATCAAAGATAGTTCTTTCGGGATTAACAGCAGCCTGGTTCTTTGCTGCCTCACCAATCAGCCTCTCACTGTCGGTGAATCCAACCCATGAAGGAGTAATACGGTTTCCTTGGTCATTAGCTATGATTTCAACGTGACCGTTCTTGTAAACACCAACACAAGAATAAGTAGTACCAAGATCTATCCCGATCACCGTTCCCAACTTTGTAGCTTCCTCTTTTGCAATTGAGATTGCAAATACACCTCCTGCTATGCACCATTCACTTAAGACATTAATAACAGCACCACATACCTCTCAAATCAGCAATCAATTAAAATCAAATTAATTGTCTTAATACTTGTTTATCAAAAATAGAAAGCAAAATTAAATCAATTACACAGTAACACTAATATGAGCTCTAAAATCAAAACTGTACTATCTACAAATTCAGCAGATCAGAATTAATCAAAATTTGACTTCCAGATCCAACGCTTCAACAATGTTGACTACGTAAGCAATCACATACTGTCATTATCAGAACTGAGTAATCATAACCACTGAAATTGATAAGATCTAAAACGTAAATCAATCAAACACGTGTCCATTTTCAAGCTGAAATATAATCAGATCTACTGCATTTTCATCTCAAGCAATAAAAAATCAGATCTAATCCAAATTTCTTAAAAAATAAACAAGACAAACATCTATACGACACTCACCGAAGAAGACAATCGCAAACACAACGAGAGACCCGCGTGCTCTCCACGAGCCAGCCATCGCGCGTACTGAAACAGTTACAATGAGACTCTGCCCCTCTTAGAATCTGAGAGAGCTTCGTTTTGTTTAGAAGGATTCGGGTGTTTAAGAGTGATTCTGTTTTCGAAATGCTATTTGGTTTCAGTGGAATATCGCGCGTGGACTGAGCCTTTTATAGAGCAATGGTTTACGTGAAAATAGGGTGCACGTTTTGTTATCCAATGGAAGCGATACAAGAGAACGTCATCTTTGATGACGTGGACCAATCAGGTCTTAGAGATGGTTGTGTTGAGCCAATGAAATTAGATCTCTTGTTGGGACGATCCTGGCCGTTTGTTCTTCCAGATCTTACCCATTCTAATTGGGCCCAAAATTTTAGTGAGACTTTAGCCCAACGTGTAAACATGTTGGCGTGGTTTGGTGATATAGTGTTAACATCTTAAGGTTTTAGGTTCTAATTTAGGGAATGAGTTTCTTGTAAGAGTCTGTGACAGCCATGGATTTTACAAGCTCTACTTAATCCTGAAATGAGTGATTTGACGATAAAAATTCCAATAATTCTAAAAATATATATATAAATGATATATCACTAGGTAAATGCATGAGATTCATATCATATGGGGAGGTAAATTTTCAATTTCACCTAAAACTATATATTTAAAAAAAAAATTTACGATAGAGGCTTGATAGTATCAGATTTTGTCACATGTCATCTACTCGATTATAAAGTTTTGGAGTAAAACGCACAAAATAATTGTGACATTTCCACGAGTTCCATGTCTTGATGATGATTGTGAGTTCAAAAAATAACTGACTTAAAATAGGATTTGAAAAGTCAATCACCTAAGTTCCTGAAAGCAATTTTTTGGTCACTTGATATCAAAGAACATGATAAATGTAATATCTAAGAGGCGTGATTTGGTGATGTATGATAGAAAGTGTGTTTTTTGTAAGAGTCTGAGACAGCCGTGGATTTTACATGCTCCGCTTAAGTCCGAAATAGATGATTTGGCGGTGGAGTTTCTAATGATTTTAGAAGAAAAATAATAATAATAATAATAATAATAATAATAATAATAATAATAATAAGGGAAATAAATGTATAACACGTTGTCACTTAATTGTGCCATGTTGCTGTAAGAAAACGTGCGAGTGAGGAGTTAATTCAAAACAATCACCAAAATACTAGTGAACCTTCTTTCCAAAGTTAATGCCAACTTACTTTAATTATAGTTATATTTTCAATTTTGTATTAATCCCTTTACTTTTCATGTTATTAATGCAATATTGTTCTAGATTAATAATTAGAACGGTAAAAATCGCTAATATATTTTGGATCTCAAATAATTTAATAGGTGAAATATTCTATAAACATAATTCTAACTAGTTTAGAGCTCGAGTTATATCCATATTCATTTTGATTATCGATATATGATTTGTGATTATAATTATTATTGTAAAAATGTGAAAATCGAAACAAACTAAATTGGGAGTCTAAACCACTATATTGATGACCGGAAAGTCAAATTACAAATCAACTCTACACTCGAACATGATATTTTATTTATGCATTTAAGATCAATTCATAGTTTCATACATGAAGCACAACCAAATACAAAAACATTTGAATTCAAAATAAAATAATAATTAGAATATCAATACTCCTTAAAGTATTTAATAGTTATTATGAAGAAAGTAATTTTTTTAAACAATCCGATAAAATTATTAGGTAACAACTTTTAGATTTCACTTAATTAAAAAAGATTAGATCTCATTTAACAAAGCACACATCCCATCTTCTATATTTAATTTTAATTTAATCAAAATGCATGAATCCAACTCAATAAATTAAATACACTTTTTACCTTCTACATTTAATTTCAACTTAACCAAAATTCAACAATTTTCCCCAAAATATGGATAGCCCACTATTCACCTTAAATCAAGGAGAGCAATCCGTTTACAATAGGATTAATAGTTTAATATAGATTAGAGAAAATGACCCTACATCTCCTAAGTTTCGTCTTAATATACCATTAAACTCTTGATGTTTTAAAAATTGACACTAAAATTATTTGTTAATTTGGTCCTTAGGGTGAATTAAGCGTTTACAATTATTCTACTATACGTCTCCAAGAGACGTGATTTGGTGGTATAGGATTCATGATTTGACCTTCAGGTATTGGGTTCGAATCCAGGAAGTACGTTTCTTGTAAAAGTATGGGACATCCGGAGATTTTATTTACTCTGCCTAAGCCCGGTAAGGGTGGTTTGGCGGCAGAGTTTCCAACGATTTAAAAAAAAAATATTCTACTATAATGTTTCTTTTATGAAACTCATATCACCGTGTCGTCTATGAAAATTATGATAAAAGTTCTAACATTTATACACGTATGGGGTAATAGGTGTAATGTTGAGGAATTAAATCTAACTACATTAATTAAGATAAGTCTTATATTAATATTTCTATAACTAAGTCTAAACACCCTTAAATCTAATTAATGGCCACAATCATAATCTATGCAATAATGAATATGTTGAAAACAAAAAAATTAATTAACTCAACAACACCGTTGACAGATAAAAATCAATATGGGTATAGGTTATCACCCGAATTCACTATATAGAGAAAACTTACAGTGATGATTATATGAAATTCGATAATAATTTTGTCGACTCAAATACTTCTATTATAATAATCCGAAGAACTAAGGGTGGCAGAAAAGCCCACGGCCCGGCCCGGCCCGGCCCGTCGGGCTTTGGCCCGGCCCGACGGGCTAAATGACCAAACCGGGCCTATCAGACAGGGCCCGACTCGGGCTCGGGCCCGAGCCGGGCTCAAAGATTTAAGCCCGGGCTTAAATATAAAAAAAAAAAAAATAAATAAGGGTTTTCACTTATTTTTGCCTTTTGCCTTTTGCCCTAATTCAGTCACTCACTCACTCGTCAGTTCGTCTTCTTCAAAATTCAAATCAGTGAGTGAATCACAAATTCACAAATCACAAATCTGGCAGGCGGCACTCGGCAGCAGTCTCTGTCTCTCACTCTCTCGGCATCGGCACTTCGGCAGTCACAGCACAGCTCGGCACTTCGGCAGTCACAGCACAGCTCGGCACTTCGCCATTCACAAATCAGTGAGTGAAACACATTTTCTGTATGTGTTTTGATGCTTAGTTTGGTAAATTTTAGGTGGGTTTTGGCGTTTTGCTCTAAATTAGTGAATATTTAGTGTTTGATGTTGGGTGAAAATTTGGGTCTTTATTGCTTACTTATACTGACTTTTGAAGATTGAATTTTGGATTGTGAGGAAGGTTTACTCATTAGAAATTAATCAAATTATATTCTTTTGTGGATTCAGAGACTTTATTGAGTTTGAATTTTAGATTTTGTTTGTTCAAGTTTTGCAAAAAGCATTAAGGTTGTGGATTCAGAGACTTTGTAATTTATGAAGTAAATATTAGTGTACAAACAGAATTAAGGGCTTAATTTCCCTAATTTAATCCTGACACATTGGAAGCAATAATGTGCACTCAAAATTGGTTATGGGCTTCTGAGCGAGGTAAAATACAATAAGGATTATTTCTTAATTATTTATTTTCTTTGATTTACATGTTTTAACATTTTTTTTCATTAGGTCTTATTCCTGAACAACTTATAATTTCTGGAGAGGAACTGATGGATGAAGTTGAAGGAGACTTCGAGCCACAAGAGTTAGATTAGTTTGATGCATTACTTGTAGCATTTGGATGAAACATTGAAGCTTTTAAGTTTGTTTCGTTGTTTGTGGTATTTGGATTGTTAGTTTATAGATGAAACATTTGAACTTTTGTATTTGTTTGTTGTGCCATTTGGATGGATGATCAGTTAGTTTATGGATGAAATATTAAAACTTTTAACTTTTGAGGTATTTAGTTGTAATTTTTGGATTTTTAGTTCATGGTTCATGGATATTACTTTGAAAATTTTGATGTTTTCGTAAATTGTTTAGCAAATTTCGTATTTAATGTTAATGTATTATATATATATATTATATAATATAATATAAATTTCTTTTCAAAGAAAAAAAAAAAAAAAAAATTGGTCGGTCTGAGGCCCGGGCCCGAGCCCGAGTCGGGCCGGGCCGGGCTTTTTTCGGGCCCGGGCTTCAAAAAGCCCGGCCCGGCCCGGCCCATTGCCACCCCTACGAAGAACTCATCGAGCCTGCACCAAGCAGTATTCTTCAAAACCTTTGAAGTTTGTGAGTGAATCAAATATGTGAACTTGCAATGTTGTAACTTGACTATTAATCTCCACCTTAGAGCTCTAAATGTAGGGTATTTTGCTAGAGTTGTGTTTGTATTGATGATTATCAAATAAGAAACGCACCAAAATAAAGGATAAATATAATTGATGAAGTCTTTATGGTGAACTTTCAATAAGGATGAAACAATGAATATGAAGGCTCGAATTTTTATGTTTATAATGCTAGATAGTGTGGTTAATATTTTTTTTTAAAATTTATATAAAGGTAGGGTTTTCAAGTCTCCAAAAAAACCTTCAAAACACTTCCAAAATAAGCAGAATACGCAAGGGCGTTCGAATGCCAATCACACGTGTGACGAACACGCATTGTTCCGCAAACCACGTTCGAACGTGATAATGAACTTAACTTGAACATGAAGCCATTGGAAGGTTTCGTACAAACGTTAGGGCGAATGTAACTCAAATGTGAAGATATTGAAAGGTTTCATTCGAACACTTAGACAAACGCAATTCAAACGTGAACTCTAAAATCTTCATCCAAATTCTTCCAAATGCTTGTCCAATTACTCTGAGATATTCAAGACTCGTTACAATTTAATTAAATTTGATTTGTTACTAAATTGGCCAACACACAGACCCAATAGTCTATTTTAAAAATAAAAATTTCAATATATATCGAATGTTAGTAAATAATGGGAAAAACACACCGACAATAACAAATTTATATTAAATTAACATTATTTAAAAATTAGAAGTTTGTAAGTGGTTGCTATAGTTGAATTTAAAATTTTAATTCATTTACCTCTTAAAAATTAAAACTCGAATGATCAATTTAATAAAATTGGTTGAAAATTAATCAAGCTAACTTTATTTTTCTTTTTAATCATTGTTATTATTGTTTTTTTTAAATCATATTAAAAATATATTTTTTTCAAAATGAAAATTAATTGACATTATTTGATAATAAATTGAAAAACATTAGATAAGTAAGGGTGGTAAAAAAGTCCGGGCCCGGGGGTAAAAAATATCGGGTCGGGCCCGGCCCAACCCTGACTTAAAAAAGTATTATTTATTTATATTTATATAATAAATTATATATATATATATATATATATATATATATATAAATATTTATATAATAAATTAAAAAAATAATTTATTTATTAATAAAAACCGGACAAGGCCGGACCAGACTTTTCCCAAACTCAAACTAAAAAAATACTTATCAAGCCCGAATCTGGCCCGCCCTATTGCCACTCTTATATATAATTAGCATATCTTTTCCTAAAATGAACAGAAGGGATCAAAAAATAAATCAACTGCTCAATACATTTCGATTTCAAAATAGAAAGCTCTCTCTTAATCCCACCAACTACAACAGCGCGTTTAAACCACGATCAATAAAATATAATTATTTTACAAAATCGGGACTCTAAAAAACCGGGTCCCACAGCGTTTTGCTACGCGCTCACGCCAAGAACCCCACGCGTGCCACCACCTAAACACCAATTAAAAATTTCCAGATAGGTTTATTATTATTATTATTATTATTGTTATTTAAAATCAAAAAGCTTTTGCATTTACAGTCTCTCTTTGCTTTTGTTGTCACTCTGCTAGGGTTTCAGAGTCGCCGCTTCTGTTTATTTCGTCTCAAAACCGATCGCTCACTCGCCGTGTTCTTCCGAGTCAACTCATCGACTTGGCGTAAGTTGGTATTTCTTGATCCGGACGTTTTACTTTGTCACTACGTTGATCGTATATATATATTTTCTTCGGATCACAATTTAATTTTTTTAATATGTTTGATTTTTTTTAATTAATTAATTTATTTATACTGTTTAGGAAGTAGTTGGGAAATTGGTTTCATGTTTAGTTAGTTATGTTTTCTAAGATTCAAGATCACAGTGGGTTTGAACAGAGTTTCGATTATCTAGTTTCGTTTAGTTTTGGTAAATTAGTTTGAAATTGAATTGAAATAAAGTGAATTAATAACGGCAATCAATGGAAATTGGAATGTGTGATTCGTGACTGGTTTGGACTGAGACCTTAGAATCTATGCCCAGCTAAGGTTGGTGGAGGATAAAATGAACTTTTCGTCACAATCTGAATATAAGAGACATATGATGTAATTTTTGGCTGTTTGATTGCTGAGAGAAAGTGGGTAAATGATAGAAGATCAAATCTATGTATTGTATTGTTTTGTTCTTAAGCTTACTATCTGTATGATTAGTTTTTCATGAAAGGATTTTCAGCATTGTTTCTTGGACTTCCTTAGTTTTTTTTGGTGGCCTATGAATTTGGATTTTTAGATTTCTTTTTTCTAAGGTAGAGTATATTTTTTCCACTTTTGTGATAAATCAAAACTTAAATTAATTACGTGGTGTTTTGACCTCCGCTGTTATGCACTTGCTATGATCTGGGTAGAAATAGAAAGTCACGGATTTCTCAATTCTAGTTTTTAGGCTTTAATTACTTTTGTTTGTTTTAGTGATATTTTAGCTTCATTTTGTTTACTGGGCTAGAGTTGAAAAATTGTGTTTACAATTTCTCTCTCTCTCTCTGTATTTATCATTTTTAACCCAATTCTAGAGTCATGCATGATATTGCAATATATTTTTACATAATAATTTATCTAATGTGTCAACTTCAGATTCAAATGGCTGCGGAAGTCACCCAAATTCTCCTAAATGCGCAAGCAGTTGATGGCACTGTGCGCAAGCAAGCAGAAGAAAGCCTAAAACAATATCAGGAGCAAAATCTCCCAGGCTTTTTGCTTTCTCTGGCCAGAGAATTGGCTAATGATGAGAAGCCTGTTGAGAGTCGTAAATTAGCAGGTTTGATCCTCAAGAATGCATTGGATGCCAAAGAACAGCAGCGGAAGTTTGAGCTTGTACAAAGATGGTTGTCATTGGATTCCTCCGTGAAGGCCCAGATCAAATCATTCATCCTAAAGACCCTCTCTTCTCTTGCTCACGATGCTCGATCAACTGCATCTCAAGTCGTTGCTAAGGTTGCAGGTATTGAGTTGCCGCATAAGCAGTGGCCCGAACTAATTGAGGCTCTTTTGTCAAATATTCATCAGCTCCCGCCTCATACCAAACAAGCCACCCTTGAAACTCTTGGATATATTTGTGAAGAAGTTTCCTCAGATGCGGTAGAACAGGATCATGTGAATAAGATACTTACAGCTGTAGTCCAGGGTATGAATGCTTCTGAGAGTAACAATGATGTCAGGCTTGCTGCTACACGAGCGTTGTATAATGCTCTGGGTTTTGCTCAGGCAAATTTCTCTAATGATATGGAACGTGACTACATTATGAGAGTTGTCTGTGAGGCTACTCTTTCTCCCGAAGTGAAGATTCGACAGGCCGCTTTTGAGTGTTTAGTTGCGATATCTTCTACCTACTACGAGAAATTGGCCCCTTACATTCAAGATATATTCAACATCACTGCAAAAGCCGTGAGGGCAGATGAGGAACCTGTAGCTCTTCAGGCTATTGAATTTTGGAGTTCTATATGTGATGAGGAAATCGATATATTAGAAGAATATGGAGGTGATTTCAATGGGGAATCTGATATTCCTTGCTTTTACTTTATTAAGCATGCACTTCCTGTTCTTGTCCCTTTGTTACTGGAGACACTACTTAAGCAGGAAGAGGATCAGGATCAGGATGAAGGGGCATGGAATATTGCTATGGCTGGAGGCACATGCTTGGGTTTGGTTGCTAGGACCGTTGGAGACGATATCGTGCCGCTTGTAATGCCTTTTGTTGAAGAGAACATTACTAAAGAAGAATGGAGGCAAAGGGAGGGGGCCACTTATGCCTTCGGTTCCATTCTCGAAGGCCCGTCTCCTGATAAACTCGTCCCACTTGTTAACATTGCTCTGAACTTCATGCTTACTGCCCTGATGCAAGATCCAAATAACCATGTGAAGGACACTACTGCATGGACTCTTGGAAGAATGTTCGAATTTCTGCATGGATCAACTTTGGAGACACCTATAATTAACCAAGGGAATTGCCAACAAATCATTAGTGTTCTGCTTCATAGCATGAAAGATGTTCCAAATGTTGCCGAGAAAGCCTGTGGTGCTCTTTATTTCCTGGCCCAAGGTTTTGAGGATGCAGTTTCACCATCGTCCCCACTAACTCCCTTTTTCCAGGAAATTGTTCAGGCCCTTCTCACTGCAACTCACCGAGAAGATGCTGGAGAATCACGCCTCCGAACGGCAGCTTATGAAACTTTGAATGAAGTTGTAAGGTGTTCTACGGATGAGACAGCTCCCATGGTCATACAATTAGTGCCACTTATTATGATGGAACTCCACCAAACTCTGGAGGCACAAAAGCTCTCATCTGATGAGAGGGAGAAGCAGAATGAAATACAAGGTCTCCTTTGTGGTTGCTTGCAGGTCATTATACAGAAGCTAGGATCATCTGAGCAAACGAAATATGTTTTCATGCAGTATGCAGACCAGATGATGGGTCTCTTCTTAAGAGTGTTTGCTATTCGAAGTGCCACAGCTCATGAGGAGGCTATGCTTGCCATTGGAGCTCTTGCATATGCAGCAGGTCCAGATTTTCTGAAATACATGCCAGAGTTTTATAAGTATTTGGAAATGGGTCTTCAAAATTTTGAGGATTACCAGGTTTGTGCCATCACTGTTGGTGTTGTGGGGGACATATGTAGGGCTCTGGAGGACAAGATATTGCCTTATTGTGATGGGATTATGACACAACTTCTCAAGGATTTGTCCAGCAATCAATTGCACAGATCTGTGAAGCCTCCTATATTTTCATGCTTTGGCGATATTGCTTTGGCAATTGGGGAGAACTTTGAGAAGTACTTGATGTATTCTATGCCCATGCTTCAGAGTGCAGCAGAGCTATCAGTCCATACGTCTGGTGTTGATGATGACATGTCAGAGTATACCAATTCCTTGAGAAACGGAATCTTGGAGGCATACTCTGGAATCTTTCAAGGTTTTAAGGGCTCTCCAAAAACCCAGTTGTTGATGCCCTATGCACCTCATATTCTTCAGTTCTTAGATAGTTTGTACATGGAGAAAGACATGTAAGCTCTACTGGAACCCAGACCTTTTGTTTATTTTCTGAATTTTTTTAATCAACTATGATGGTATCTGACTGTTTCTTTGATCTTTTAGGGATGATGTGGTGTCTAAGACAGCAATCGGGGTCCTTGGAGACCTAGCAGATACCCTGGGAAGTAATGCAGCTCCCTTGATTCAGCAGTCTATGTCAAGTAAAGACTTTCTAAATGAATGTTTATCATCAGATGATCATATGATCAAGGAATCAGCTGAATGGGCCAAGCTGGCCATCAGTAAAGCAATTTCTTTTTGAAGCCAGTGCTACCTCATATATTCTACATGCATGCATTTGGGTGTGTCGAGTTGCATACCCCGAGTCAGGTCACCGATTTGCATACCCCGAGTCAGGTCACCGATTTGCATACCCCGAGTCAGGTCATCACCATTTCCGGGCATAGTTGTTTGGGTTGTTTTGCTGTCAGTTTCTCATCAGCTGGATGGGGTCTTTTCCTTTCAATTTTTTTCATTTCATTGTTTTCCTTTTGCCATTGAGAAAGTCGGGGGTGAGGACTCGTTTATCTATTTCTGCTAACTTAGCAGAAATAAATGGAGTTTTACAAATGGAGGAAATGGAACAAGTTAAGTAGTGTGGGAGGATTGAGATTTGATAGAGAACCTGATCACACCTGCCAGTGTTGTCTCCAGTGGGTCAGGTCAGCAATAGCATTTTGTGGAGTGAATGGTGATATAATTTTGTGTTTATAAATTGGGGCACTTTAGCAGCTGTGGTAACAAGAACACATTTCCCCCCCTTTCTTGTTTATTGTTTATTGTATCTTTTTTTTTTTAATGGCCTTCCCTTCACCAAAACATGGAGTCAGTTAAAGTTTTGCATTTGTACTCAAATCTGTATACGTGCTCTTTATGTGGATTGGCGACAACCCCATAATGTCAGGGCTTTCGAAATCATGCATTTGTCATATTTAAATAAAGCTGTTCATTCAGATTCATGTGCTTCAGTTTGCAAATATAGTTCTAGGCCTTATTTTTCTTGGCCTAAATCGCAATTATGAATTGTCCAAGAAATGGTTTCATTTATTATTGTGTAAATTAAATGTTCAATTAATTCTTTTCATACATCTAATCAGTTTGTTAGCTTGATTGTCTTTGAAAACTTTTTCTCGTGGATTGTTGAATGGGGACAATTCTGGGTCTTTAAGACTTGCAGGAAATTTAACTGGATTTGGACTTTTCAGATAACCAAAACCTACTATAATGGTCGTTGTCCTTCTGGACACCTGTTTTTGGTCAAACGTGCAAAGTATTTTTTATGTTTAATATAATGATATTTGAATGTTGCGATATCCATCTTGCGATGAAATAAGATCCTCTGGACATAATACATAATAAGGTGAAGTGATAATGATCGTTCAATTGAATGAATAAAATGTTCAAGAATGCGTGCTGTACTGTTTGTATCTGCACTCGTCGGTTCCGCTCATATCAAACTTTGTGAAGCAATTGTCTGATTAGATTTTAGAGGTGACATTACGGCCTTCTTCCACATCAACTGGCTTTTTGCATATTGCTGCTAATGAAGGAATAAAGACCTTCAATGCGAATCTCAACACTTTTAATCCCATCAATTCACCATAAAATGGGCGCTGCCATTCGGAAATTCATGAGTCTGGGGTGGTCGTCTCACATATTGGGGCATATTCCCATAAATCCATTAACCGTTTAGTATAGAATTTGATGAGGTTATAAGCTAACTTATATTATCACTACAATTTAACTTGACACTCTCAATCAATACTCTAAGTTTCTTGTCTTCAGTAGCCTCAATTGATTTCAATTGATCATTTGTCATCTTCAAGATCAATCCTAGAGGCAACCTTAAGACTATGGAAATGCTGCTTCATTGTTGTCAATATGGAGCCTAATTAAGTCCGTTGCTCATAATTGTCAGTGATGACTAGTGGCAGAAAAAATTCTAGCATGTAATCATCGCCCCCAGTATAAGTACACTCCGCAAGCAGATTGAATTTAACTTCTACTATCCCTTTATAATTAATGAGGGGGTGCCCAAAACATTGAATTTAAAGGTTGAAAATAGTAGAATATGTAAATTAAGAGTTTTTAATTAAGAAAGTATTGATGGGAAGGATTTAGAGGATGTAATGGAGGCCGTTCGCGATAATGATAGACTAATCTAATGCAATTATAAATGGCAATTAGTCGGGATGAGAAGTGATTAACTACTTTCGCTGAGAGATTTTATATGGAAAGATGGAGTTGTTACAAAGCATGCAAAAAAAAAAAGCCATGAATGAGTTTAATGTAACTCATGATACAACCCACTTCATCTTGTTTATAATTCTCATCTGTAGAAATCACGAGGAGTTAATAGCCATTCCCCATTTCAGCCTACCTCACTAATTACAAATGGCTAGCTAGTCTATGGTCCTGTTGAGCTTGAGCAATTCACAATTCATGCCATTAAAATGGATTTCAGAGTAGAGAGGTGTCACCTTGAAAGTGTCTCAAGCTACAGAAACAAGCAAAATCAACAGATGCCATTTGGGATTGAGGTTAACAGGATACTTTGTAATTGACGTTCAGGAAGAACGATATTCCAATTCCTGAATGAGGATTCGTTATCAGACGGTTGGATTGTTGTGATAAATAAAATTGACTGACACCTTTCAACGTTCGCCATTAGATAATTTAATCCAGTGACTGCATTAACCGATGAAGATCTGTGAAACCGTTACTCTGTTCGAAATAAACCTCAGTTTGCCGGCAAGACAACCCAGCTTGGTATTTAACAAGAACATAATCTTGCTGACAAGTGCTAATTAAAACACATGTTCGATGACTATTATATTCTACCCAAGTTGACGAAGCTGAACAAGGATTGTAAGTTTTATAACAAATGAGCAAATAAAAATTTTTGGAATTGGGAACAGATTTGAGTGATGAAAATAGAAGCAAAAACAACAATGAAGCAACACTGTTTAGACAATCCGCTCCAACTCTCTTGCATAACTGAGTGTCTGGTTAATGAGCTGCAAAGATGGTATCTCCTTGCAAGGTGCAGAATCTTTTGCCTTCTGGAAAAATACAGATCCATCCTTTATCTCCCACTCAGAGTGTTCCTGTATTCAAGCAAATGAATGCACCTCATTTGAATACATAAATGAATTCAAACATAAATTTTAGTAACAGAAGGCCATCAATTCAGTTCAGGAAATAAAAAAATCTGTATTTTTTTAGTAAAAATAACAAAACAAAACCCACATATCTTAAGATCACTTCAGACAGGCTGGCCTGTCAAAATAGATAAGAAAATCAATGTAAGACAAAATAAATCCAATAGTTACTTTACCTCATTGACATATTCCAAAAGTTCTTGGTCAGAAGTGAACAGCAACATTTGGCCGGCGTCTTTAATTGAAAGATAATCATATGCCTTCTCACTACATCCAGCTATCTCATCTCTAGCAGTGGCAGAACAGAGACAAACTAAATGAGCACATGAAGGAATCAACAAAAACATTGAGAAAAATATATATTGATACTCTAGAAAATGCAATTCAGAATAACTCAGATCCTCCTGTAAGGCAGTCAAAACGCAACCTGCCACTTAATAAATGGTCAAGGAATTCAGCAAATAGAGAACATATCCTTATAGTAGATCACAACATTTATTGAACAAATAATGTCTTAACAAAAAGTCAATCACCATTCCAAGAAAATAAAAATAAAAATCTGAACATGGAAATTATATCAAGGAAATTGAGATATAATAAAACAGGTGAAGGTCCTGAAGGATCATTGACGATCAAAATACACTGGGGATAAAAAGCTCAAGGACTCAACCCAAATTATTTCCCACTGCTAGATGCATTAGCCTCTAATATGCCTACTTGTTGCTACCTCTAAGTCTCTAACTAAACTCTGGTCATTCATCAAAATATAAACATTCACCATGTACCTTACTGTCTTTGCAAGGAGATCCATGAAATAACCATAAGTTTCATTAGGCACATTCTGTTTGGCACTCAAGACACGGTTATAAGCTCCTTCCATAAATGATTGCTCCAACTCCACGGCATGCCTGATGCAAGGATTTTCCAAAGCAGTGGATGAAAGTAATTCCAGTTCAGTGTGGAATTCAGCAATTCTGTTCTGGACTAAGAGTCTCAACAAGTTAAGACCTAAAATCATGAATTCATTTGGGGATGGTGGAAGTCGCTTCCTGCTCCATCAAAATAAAGTCAACTCGTAATCAAATTTCAGAAAATGGAAAACAGAAAAGGAAAATTTACATCAGAAGCTAATGCCAAAAGTAATGTCAAAAAGCATGTGGTATCAGTCACGTGAGCTCTCCTAACTTAGACCTCAAATACGTAGTCCTAAAATACAAGAAAATTTACATAAGAAACTAAAGCCAAAAGTAATGTCAAAAAGCGCGTGGCATCAGTCATGTGAACTCTCCTAACCTAGACCTCAAATATGTAGTCCTAAAATATAAAAGAATATTGTTATAAAGAACCCAATAGAACTTGCACTGCAATAATAGGGCTTCAACAGAAAGAATCAAATCAACTTACCCAGCATCTGTATAATAGGGCTTTAATTGGAAAAAATCCCTCTCAAAAGCATCTTGATCCTCAACCTTCACACTTAGGAGAACAGCATGCTCATGAATATCCCCTGAAAATCATAAGAACAAAGATATCATGAGCAGAAGATCCTTGGAAACAAAGAATTGCACATAATCTTCATCTTAAGATTCTCTTCAGTGCAACCAGAGATCTAAAGTTTCAGTTTTTCAAAGATCCGAAGTTTTATTTATCATTCAATAAAAGGCAAGGAACATATCCATTGCTAATAAAATTGAGTGGAGAACATTTACTTGCTAATGTCAATTCATGAATCGCGTTAGGCGTATCTTCAAACAGTGGTGGGAGGCTTCTGAATCCAGTTAGAAGAACCTACAAAACATAAAACCAAGATAACTCTGCCCCTCATCAATATAAGATTCAAATAATTAGCACATCAACCAGCACTAAATTGATTCAGCTCAAGTCTAAGGCTCCCAAAAATCACATTCCCACCCACAATCAAGCCCCCGTGAACACTGAGTTGAATTGTTAAAACTCAGCTAAATAATAACTTAATCATAACACATAAGGCATTGACATGCACATAATAGAATTTAGATGTAGCAGTTTACAATAATCTCTACATCACACATTAAGCCATAATTACGATAACCAATAACCAAAAAAAAAAACCCAAAAACCAACAAGAAAAACACAAATAAATAAGAAACCCTAACTTAACTAAATCGCATAATCAAATCTTCTACTTTACCAATTCAAAACATAAATTCCGAAAACCCCACATACTAAAAAAAAATGTATCTAACACTTAATCGTTGAAACAAAGTACAAAATAGAATTGAACGAGAGCAAAAAATCGATGCTTTAGGGTTTTGAGACAAAAACCTTGAGTTGAGAGAGAAATTGTGTACACGTGTTGTAATCTTTTCTAGTTATTGCCGCTTTGAAGCGATCGAACTGCTGAGAAACTTCTGTGAGTTTTGGATCCATCTCTGTGTGTGTGTGTGTTTAGGGCCTTAGGCGTTTAGCTGATTACTGTGATTAGCTCTATGTGCTAATAAAAGCTCCGGCGTGTTTTACTTTACAAAGAAAGCATTTTTTTCGCGGGGTTTGAATCTGGGTCCGGGTTCAAGTATGGCCCAAACTGAAACTATGCAATATTTGGGTCTTAATTTACATGATTCCCCCATATTGGTTGGCTGGCGCATTAAGAAAAAGAAAATAAAAAATTTCTAACATGCTCTCCCTTTATCTTATGGGCATTTTGTCTGAATTGGTCATTTTGATTAAACTTAGTTCGGATACTTACTAATCTCATAAACATAAGCCAAAATCCAGAGTGCCCGAAACAGCAGAGCTCAACAACTCCAAGCAAAAGAAAATGACGAGCTCTTACGAGGTTGGATGGCATGCTTTATAAAATGTTTTGTTCACGGTTGATTTTCGTTCCAGGGGCAAATTCGGGAAACTCGCTCCTCGAATAATTTTCCCCCAACTGTGAATTTGTTTGGTTTATTGGTAACCAAAAACAAACTTAGCGGAAAAAAGTAAACACACAAACGAAAACAGATGATATAACGTGGTTCGTTGGAATGGATCCAACCTACGTCCACTGGCACAAGGAAAAAAGAGATTTTATAACGTGGCTGGTCTTGGCCGACTTCTTTTTACAGGTGGTCGGGTAGTGTCGAGCTAGTGTTTTCTCACTGTTTCTTACTAGTAGTGTTTGGAAATAAAATAGCTAACCCTTACAAAAATGTTTCCATCCCCTTTATATACTAAGGAAAATTATACCGTTACACCGTCCTCGTGACGTCAACCACGTGAGCCTATCTCTGTCGAAAGTAAAACTTGCCACTATCGAAAGTGAAACCTGTCATCTGACATTCCATTAAATCACTCTGTTTTGGGTACTGCCACACTCAACAATTATGATACAGCATGTATTCAATCGTTTACTCAGTAGCGTGTGTCAGAGAAGAATCATCAAGTTGCCCCTGCCATATCTGAACTTTATGGAGAAGACCAATTCTCGTGCCATACCTGACCAGCGCTGTCCCGAGCTCATGCACCTGGTCGAGCAACCGAGGTAAATCTTATCTTGCTCTGCCGAGCTCAGTAGCCGGGTAGGACCCAATGTCCTCGGTCTCTGGTCCCCGTATTGCCTTACTCCTCGGGTCGGTAGAATGTTGGAGACCGAGGCCGACCACCCTACTGGGTTAGGTATCTAGCAATATCTTCGAACTACCGTGTTATGAATGTGAAATTTCCTTCATGTCCTTCCCGAACTCTTGGCCATATTTAGGCCCAAAAAATGACCATCAACATGTTTGTTGAATATATAATTAGATGATGCCGCAGCCGTATGTATAGGTTGACATTGCATTGCATGTTACTACCCTCAACTCAAGTGATTCAGCTTATTCGACAACTTTCTGGCAATTAAATCACTAATGTTGTTTTGTTGATTTCTCTGGTATTGAGTGGTTGCTTCACTTATTTTGGTTATAAAGACTGAAAGAGCTTGTGGTTTGTGCTGTGAACCTTCTTTGGAAATTGCGTCCGACTATGATATGTTTTATATATATATATATATTTAGAAGTTCGAGTTTAATCATTAATTCTGATATTAAATATTTTGAATCATTTAATTCTAAAATTAAATATTAAGGGTTTAATATGCTTGATCTCCAATAGTACTGGTGTCAGCAGCTGCCAATGGTACAGTGAAGTAAATTTGATGGGATTTTGGTCATCATCTAAAAATTCTGGCTTATCCCAATTTCTGGGCATTACTAGGAATAAAAGTTACTGCTCTTTGTTCAGTTAGGTTAGTTTTTTTTAAAAAAATTAAAAAATAAATGTGTGAAATAGTTTCATTAGCACTTTTTTAATATGTGGAGAATCTGATAAAAATGGTTCAGTTTGTGATCTTATTATATCTTCTCCACTTTGTGTGAGGGAGCTGTCTTCATGATCCACCACCAACAGTGAGATCTCCTCAATCCAATTAAAAAAGGACATGCCAAAATCATTAAAAGAGGACTAGTTGCACCATGCAGAATCATAAAATAAATGTAAAATCATTACAATAGTGTTCAAAAGTGAAGAAAAGTAAATGTGGGTCCTCAGACTATTTGTCAAGTAAGATAATATTTTTGGCCTTGCTTAATCAAATGATAATTAAACAATTGGGTTTGCATAATATTGGTCACTTTGTTGTGGATGGTAGCTCTGCCTTTGAGCTATATGTCACAAGGAAAACTGACTAAACTTCTATTGCATTTGCTAACCATTTACCAAACTAATCATTTTTTACCTGTGGTATTATTTATTAAGCAGTTGATTTCAGCATTAGTCTTGACAATATGAAGATTGCTTTATCATGGATTGATTTCGTTGCTTGGTGTGAGGATACAGGCACTAGTGGAGGGTCCAAGCATCAAAAAAGAAAGAATATATACCATTTTGCGAACTTGGTCAGAAAATGCTCTTTGAATAGTTGGAAACCTCACCGTCAAACCACCCACTACAGACTTAAGCGGAGCAGGTTAAACCTCTGACTGTCTCAGACTCTTACAAAAAACTAGGGGTGTCAAAACGAGTCAACGAATCGAATTTGTGTCGAATCCTAAACGAATCGAATCAAAATATGATGGATTCGTATTCGATTCGTTTATTAAACGAATCCTAATATCAGAATTCGTATTCGATTCGTTTAATAAACGAATCGAATACGAATATTCGTTTATTCGTTTAGTCAATGATATTATTTAATAAAATAATTTACCACACTTGATTTACATCAATTATTCATTAAGATATACATATGAAATGTGCAATTAATATATTTATTAAAAATACCTCACCAAATACCGAAAAATATTAATTTTTCTATGATAATTAGCTATAATTTCTCGAATATTAATTGAAAATTAACAATAACTAGTAAATAAAAATAATAAATGAATCTTAAACGAATAAACGAATCAATGAGCTTAAATTCGTATTCGATTCGTTTAATAAACGAATCGAATCGAATTGACCCATTTATTAAACGAATCCATTTTTTCAAACCCGTATTCGCTTTAAAGCGAATCGAATCGAACGAATAAACGAATCCTGACCCAAATTGACACCCCTACAAAAAACGCACTCCCTAGATTCGAACACATGCCCTCAAATTCAGATCATAAGTCCTACACTACAAAGTCACCCCCTTGTGAACAATATAACACCATTCCTTAACAAATAACCACCATTATTTATCTCACTTTCACAGCAACAAGTCTCCATAAACACTCAACAAGGCCTGCTTCTGCTTGCCTTTCCTATCTCTGTCAGGTATTTAGAAGCTTGGATAGCGAACGATGGGGCTTCCTGAGACTCCAAGTGACGCTCCTCACCTATATCCTCAAGCCATTCAACTCAAACTTTACCAGGCTTTCATATTCTCAATTCCAATCCTTTTTTCGATTATTCTCTTGTTGTTGTTTTACTTGTTCTATCTAAAGAGAAGGTCTTCCATTATTTCTTCACCTCCTATACTTCCAACAAGTTCTAATCAGGCTACCACATACATCCACTCTGTAAGAAAAGTTATACCATCAAAGTTTTCTTTTCATCTTGTACTGCGATTTCTAATTCTCCTTCTTAAAATTTCGTTTTAGTTGTGAGCATGTTGGTTGGAAAGGGGAGATCAAAGACAGGATTCCAACTGTCTTGTTTGATGAAGAATTAAGGACAATGGATTCACAGTAAGTATTAGTTTATATTTCTATTTCCCATTGACCTTAAAAATACCTGAAAGTATTAGTTTATATTTCTATTTCCCATTGACCTTAAAAATACCTGAAACGATTGAACAAATGGTGGATGTTAATTCAAGTCCTTAATAATTGATAAGAACTGAGATACTGAAATCGACCTCTGGAAAAGTTTCTTTGAAGAATCATTAACAAAAGGCATCAGAAAAGAAGTCACATTCTTGAAATCCTCTTAAAGTTGTACAGAATTGCCTTTAAAAACTATCCATGGACAGTGCGAAAATTCATTTTGTTTTTCTCTTGTGAATGAGAATCTTTAGGAGCGTTCACTATTTTCTACAAGGTGCTTTTTGTGCCTTTGGAGTCCAAGATTCTTCAGGAAAAGGTTACAACTCAGTGAAATTTTAAGAGCATAAAATCAATTTTAGCCTCTTGGAGCATTCTTTATTGAGTTGAGAGATTTTTCAGAATAGACAAATCAAATTTATTTTACAGATGTTGTGTTTGCCTTGGGGAATTCGAGATCAAAGAGGAGCTACTCCAAGTTCCATCTTGCAAACACGTGTTTCATGTCCACTTTGTAGATGATCCATTATTCCTGTTACCAAACTCTACTATCCAACTCCAGATAGTGTTGCCAGGACATAACAAGATAACTGCGCCAGCTCCAACCAGAATCAACAGAACACATCATCTGAACAACAAAAATTAGATTAGAGCAACTTACAATACACACTGAAGGCTTATCAAGTGAAACTGTGGAAGATAATTGATTCAAGCTAAATTCTGCCTTATAATACAAGTAAAATAAAAATTGATGTATTACACACAGCTGTTTAATGGATGCTTCCATACATTCCCATTCTTTAAGCTGCATCTATAGTATCAAACCTTTTTTGAAAGCAGCTATTTATATCAGAGGTGATGTATTTTTCCCTAAAGTTTTTTTTTTTTCCTTTGAAAATGAGCGAGATTCTTCATTTCATGGTTATATTGTCCTGATTCTCAATCTCTGTAGGAAACGAGTCCCTGGAAAAATGAGAATAAGTTGATGATTGATGCCATTCCTAGTGGCACAAACATGGGTGGTGGCACTCCAAAAAAAAAAAAAAATCTCTTGGTTCATCATCAAGTACTTTGCTGGTCAATTGAATCCAATGCAGAAATTCCCAGATCGTTCTTATTGTAATAGTACTTTGCCAGCCCAAGTTACTGATATTGAAGTATCTGTGGGCTCTTTATGCCGCAGCTTCTCTCATTTTCAGTACTGGCACTGGGGGGCTCTATCTTTATATTTTCTTTTTCTGTTTTGATTTCTGTAGCTAGCTGGTAACATTGAGCCATATTGATTGAGATTAAACATTCAAAATTGTTGTCTGCAAATTTGTTGATACAGGGGATATGAACATTATTTTATGTGAATTCCAAATTACAGTTGCAATGTTACGAGGCAGCATCTGGACAAATAATAATGACAAAAACAAAACGTCGACAGCAGGGTTCGAACCTGCGCGGGCGAAGCCCAACAGATTTCAAGTCTGTCTCCTTAACCACTCGGACATATCGACTTCATTGGTATTAATTAAAAAAATTTCAATAATTATGGCATCGGTTTATTTATTTGCAAAAATTGTTCGAATCCTAAAGTTGAAGGAGCAATTTGTTAATGACTTGGAATTGTTGATAATAAGGAATATATATATATGTGCAAGTTTTTTTTTCCCATTTTTAAGGTCTGGTTGTGGTCACTCAAATCTCAGGATGTGTTTGGTTCCCATTTTTTGAATGAAAATGAGGCGAGTCTAACACTAAACATGAGGGGAGAATGAGATTGAGCGATAAATATAAATTATTTTATTTGGTTTAAATTAACCATAAATCATGAGTTTGAGTTTTATGTAAAAATATTACATGCAATATCATTAATAATCCTATATAAAAATCTACGTATTAATTTTTTATATAAAACATTACTATGAATGTTCAAGAATTGAAAGAGTAAAGCAACCAGGGGCGGAGGCATTAAGGGGCCAGTGGGGCCCACCAAAAATTCAAGAATTTTTTTTAAAAAAATTTCAGCCCACAGGCCCAAGACTGAAAGGATTTCCGGTTGTTGCTCGATTCAGCTTCTTCTTGTATTAGCTGAGTGAAATATCCCTGGATCACATATTCACATTTGTAGAGCATCTCAGCTGAGTTTAAAAATTCAGCCCACAAGCCCAAGACCTGAAATTGAATTTAAGAATTTAAGAATTCCAATCAAAAATAAATTACAACCCACTCTTACAAGTTGCAAGATCAGGAAGCATCAAACAAGTCAGGCATCACTCGTCAGCGACTCAGCAACTCCAGCCTCCAGGAAGCAAATCAGCAACACAGCTTGGCAAGGGAGCAAGAGCAAGAACAACCCTCTTGCAAGCAACACCAACACTCCAATTCAGACAGTAAGCGAGAAAATAAAGGTAAAGATTGGCATCTTCATATAAAACAAAAAAATGGGTTTTGGAATTTTTCAAATTTAATGGGTTTTAGTTTACAATTGACCTTCAAGTTCACTGAATTGTTTATATTAGATCAATTAATGTTTTATTTTTATATCATTTTTTTCTAATAGACTACAAATTTATTTTGAAACAGTTATGGAGAATATTTTAAGAAAGTCTCAAAACTTTCATCATCAGCCGATGATAGTTTAACGGGAAAAATTTCAAATTCTTCCAATAAATTACAAGAGTTGATGATTGTTCAAAAGAAAAAGTGTCTTCTTTGGAGAGAATTATTGATGTTTCCAAAGAAAACGATGTAGAAACTATTTTGTCAAATCTTCCTATGGATCCCGGTCTTCGACCTCGAATTTTAGATTACCATCCAAATATTCAAGATCAAGTTCGAAGAGCATATCTACCAACTTGCATCATTATCAGGTTGAATTATTTTATGTGGTTTTAGATGCCCAACTTCAAGAGCTTAACAACTGTTTCAATGAGACAAACATTGAATTGCTTCTTTGTTTAGCTTCTCTTAGTCCATGCGATTCATTCTCCTCATTCAATAAACAAAATCTAGTTCGTCTTGCTCAATTTTATCCCACAGATTTCTCTTCAATAGAACTCCTCGTACTAGATGGTCAACTTGATACTTACATTATGGATATGCGTTCTAGTATTGAGTTTTCGAAATTGAATGGGATTGGTGATCTTGCAGCAATGTTGGTTCAAACTAAAAAGGATAAGGTATACCCGTTAGTTTACTTACTTTTAACATTAGCTCTGACTTTACCTGTTGCCACTGCCACTGTGGAGAGAGTATTTTCAGCTATGAATGTTGTGAAGACTAGACTACGCAACAGGATGGGAGATCAATGGATGAATGATAATTTAGTTACATATATAGAAAAAGATGTATTTAGGAGCATTGATAATGAAACTATCATTCATGGTTTTCAAAATATGAAACCACGTCGTGGACAATTGTAATGTGTAAAATATTCACATATCAATATAGATATAAATATTTTGTATGTTTTTTTTATTTATATTTATTTTTCATAACTTTGCCCCCACTGATTTGATTTTCTGGATACGCCACTGAAAGCAACGCAGTATAAAGTATCGAATCACACGCTCCACAAATAATATTACCCTCTATTGTTTAGGGTTAATTCAATTATTGATATTCATTTCATCTCATGGTTATGGATGGCAAATTTTCTCATCTCGTCTCGTCCCAACGGGCAGGATTTGAGATATAAAAATATGTCCCGTTTCAAAAAAGGGAAGGAACGGGATACAAAATTTATCTCGAACGTGACAAGACAACGGAATGAAACAAGATTTAGTGGGATAGAATGAGATTTAATGGGATAGAACGAGATTTAACGAGATAAGGGATGAGACCGAGATGATTTTTTATCCCGAAAATATATAACTGGATCGGGACGATTTTTCGTCCTGGTTTCGTAAATGAGACGAGATCAGAATTGAAAAATCTCATCCCGTCCCGGACTATTACCAACACTACTCATGGTTGACCTTAATTTTCATTAAAGGTAATTTGATTTTGTACATTTGGACATGATTTTCTACCTGTGAGTTTGATCATTCTCATGTTTGAAGGAAAATGGATTATGAAAAATTGAGGGTGAATGATAGGAGAATGATCAAAACTATTCGCCCCTAAAAAATATAAACCAAATAAAAGAATAGATATTACCTTACTCGTTTCTCCATCCATTCTCCAAAAATTTGAGAACTAAGCACACCCTCCGGACCGGCCTGAAAAGTGTTTAGACATGGTGATAAAGGAGAGCAAAGATTGCACACCTGTAAACTATGGCGAATGCACGGTTCAAGGTGGTGCAGAGGAGAGGCTCCGTCGTGTGAAGTGAAGGCATCTCCGTGGCGGTGGTGGTGGTGAAGCAGTTCAGATAAATTGAATTCTAATTTATTTATATTTAGTTAAAACTCTGCTATGGTTATGTTTAATTAGTTAAGTAATGGTGCAATTAGACACACACTATTCAGCAAGATTTGTTTCCGATATATCTGTTGATTGGTTTCCTTAACATGTTTACTTGTACACATTTGACCAGGCAAAAATGCTCAGTGACAATGAATATACACGTTTTGGTCAAATACGCTTTGCTTTAGAAACACATTATTACATACCAAATTTGCTAACTCTCCCAAAGGTCTCTATCAATCGGACAAAATTTTATCTATCGTCCCTTGAAATCTGAGAGCAATTAATAATTTGCGTAAGCCTACCAAATTTGACAAAATGTGTTTTTGTTTTTCAAAGGTCAGAAAAGATTCAAGTTTGTATAAATAACCGCGAGGAAGAAACCAACTTGAAACGAATTTGGTAATGACATTGGAATATTCCGAAGTAACGGCCATTCAGCTGGCAGTGGGAACCAACTGTCCGTCAATATTGACGACTTATTAGTGATTTACTGCAAAACGATCTTGGCTATGTCCACGATGCCTCGGCCTCGCTTCCAATTTTTCACCAAAAAAAGAACCGATGAAAAGACAAATGGACCATATTATTACTTTAAATCCTTAAAGCTGATACAGCAACATAGACATTGCACAGCCAAAGCACACACCTATATGGCTATATATATATATATATATACATGCACAAGAAACAAAGACTGACTGCACCCTCCCCCCATTTCCCACCCACCAAACATTCACATATTGCTAGACCTAGTGTTTACCAAACTCCCTCCCGCTAATGGCATCATAACCTTTCTGTTCTTTAACCCAGTTAATTTTTCTTACAGTCTCCTTGATGGTTAGCTCTAAAAAACGAGCTATTGATTAGCCTGCCGCATCCTCTTCTCGCTCCACTTTCGCACATTCTCCCAATCCATAGCCCAATATAAACCAAAGCCTACTCCCCACGAAAAAAAACTACTACTTAAAAGACAAAAAGGGAAAAACTAAAAATAAACAAATAAAGCCGTCCCCGCCTCTCAGTTTTCAGCTGAATCTGAGCTGAGTAAGATCTCTTCACCTTCTATGGAGGACATAGGACGTTTGCTTCCTGGACTCATCTTCTTCACATCTTGGCTAGAACATATGAAAATTCTTTTCACCATGTTACAGAATTCGCTGCACCGTTATAAAAATGATAAAAGAAGACATCAACAAGAGTCCAAAAAGTTTGAACATGAACCATTCTATAACTTGTAGTAAACAGTAGCAAGGAATACTTACAGCCATGGATCATCGCCTACAAGCATCATATCCCCTTCATCATCAGTATAGACAATCTCCCATTTAGTCCGAGTGCGAAGCTGTCCCTTAATGTCAAACATCTGCTCTAGCTCATCTATAAGATGATCATACCCTACCAACATAGTCAGGTCCACTGCCCGACCAACAGCAACCCCTTGCATTTGAACCTATTGGCATTTTAACACCAAAATCGAAAAGTTTTCAAAAACCCACTTTAAAATGCATTAAAATCTTACATAGACAGATTTAATGCCAAGAAGAATGAAAACTTTGGTACCTTGGTGCGACTTCTAGTAGATGTCGAACAACTTTGCCTGCTCTGACTCTCTTTTGGTGATACCTGTAACTGTTCTTGTTTCTTTTCTTTAAAAGCCTTTGAAAGATCAGATTTTTCATCTGAATCATCTGCTGACAGGATACTGACATTGTGCCCTTCTGTAGTGAGACCAGACACAGGTACCTTCTCCGCTGGAGTGGAGCTCGTAGTAAGATTTATGAGCTCAATACCAAATAATCGGCAACTGGTAGCAGTCTCAGTTTTCCTCCCTGTTTCAACTCCTTCCAGCATTAGGTCAACATTTGGCTTTGATGAGTGTGGAGTTGAATAGCCAGAGTGAGCAGACCATGCAGAGATGTTCTTATTATCGTTCATGGCATCCTGAAACAACTGCTGGGAAAAACTGACATGGGGAGAAGTAAGCCACTCCCCATCAGTCATTGGCATAGAGTTGCTACTGCTGTTAAAATCAGTCTGCTTGTGATGCCATACCACATGATTTGAATCACTTCTTTTGTCTTCAGCAGAAACACTCAGTTGTGTTAATTCACGGGACTGAGTCAACCGGGAATTCCAAGGAGCTGATGCAGCCGAAGACAAATCTAGATCCATGCAGACAGAAATTTAGACATAACAATATGCAATAATAAAATAAATTATTACATAGAGAGGGGGTAAGAGAAATGTCTATTTTTCATACCAAGAGCTGGAACTTCCATAGGTGGTCGAGGTCTTTTGGTCTTTGCTTGAACTGGTTGAACCAGATTAGATGCTGCAGAAGCAACAAATGGTTCTATTTCCCATGGTGAGACCCTATCGGGTCTGACAATAGATGCATGTTCATCCCATTGAACCTGTAAAAGAGAAATAAACAAATCAATTTCTCAGATGTTGACAATAGTTGGTACCACAACCATGCAGGTCTAAGAAGTTACTTTCAGTGATCGCCATCTCGAATCTTTCCAGTGAGGAGAAAGATCTTCAACTCCAACAATTGTGCCCGAAAATCTAATCACAAAAATATGAACAAATATTTATCAAAAAGTCTAAACAACAAACAAATTTGACGAACTTCACATAGGAATTTGACTACCTTCTCTCAGGAGTGTCCTCCCCTTCAAAGCTCATCTTGTATCTCATCCCGACTGCAAATTTATTATTAACAGCCTCTAAATATTTATTCAAGCTGATGATGAACTGGCTAGTCCTGACGATAACTCCGAAACTTATTCAGTAGGTATTTCAGAAGAAAGTTCAAATTCAGTTTACAGACAGTCAAAATTTAATACCTTGGCTTGTAATACACGACAAACATTGTTTGGGTTGCAACAGCGTGAGATGCAGTTGCAAGAACTCCTAGGTGCATGCTCTGACTTGAAATCATAGATGATGGCATGCTGCTCTGATGATGAGTAAGACGCCTTACTCCAACACGCAATTCCCCATTTTTCCCCCTGGATAACACAGAGCCTATATGAGAATTGGAACATCAATAAAAAGTTAAAAGGAGATATAGAACAAAGAAAAAAATATATACCTCAAGAATACAAAGGTATCCCCAGCAACTAATCTCTTTGAAGTAACAAATGTGCTCCACCCTGTTGTCAGCAAGTGCCTCCTGGGTTGACCTGCTCATTCAAATAACAGATAGAACTTTAGTTTGTTACAGTCTAAATGAACTTGTTCATCCAAAATCTTTATAACTGGAAAAAGCGATCCTCTCATTTTTCCAAAACATAAATAGACCATATTGGCATCACAAGCACACAATTTAGAACCTCTAAAAATATGCTTAAATCTCCACTCATATCCATGAAGATCTTTAGCAACCAATTCCTGAGTTGGGGTTGACTGATTCATGTCCTGAAGAAAATCCACAAGTGGAAATCAACCAAAGGTATATATTGAGATCAAATAGATAAAATTTCAGCAACTTCTTCATTGAGAAAAAGAGTTCGCTACCAGAGGAGGAAGGCATTCAGTAGCATGCTTCCGGAGAACAGAAAATCCTCCATGTGTGCTTGTGTCAGAGGCAGTTAAAACCTTACAGAATGATTGAACTGTTGCTCTTGGAGATTCAGCAGAGCATGGATCAGGAGTTGTAGGCTCATCTTGCTGATCATTGCATATATATATATATATTACAAACAAGAAAATAGTAAATCAAAACATCTAACTCTGAACCAAAACAAGAGTATATATATATATGTATCTAACTTTTTTTGCATAGAAAAAAATAATAAGAAAGTAAAATTAGAAAGCAACTCAATTAGTTCTTACAGTTGGTTCTGGTAGCAAAGTAATCTGTGCATAAACTTCGTCTGTTTCTTGTTCCGCCTACAAGTAATCGAAATCAAAATCAGTTTTACTCAATTCAAACTATCTGTCACTGTAATTTGTTGGTCTATTAGGTTACTGAGGAAACACCAAAAACAGAAATCCCAATAGGTCTCACTAAAACACCCAAAAGATCATAACTATATAGTATCCTATACAGTATTTCTTTCTCATTTTCTAAGCAACCAAACAGATAATCAAACAAATGCAGGAACCAATTTAAAACAAAAAAAAAAAAAGCTTACCAGTAGGTGAATGTTTACAACACGGCATAGAATCTTCGATGGAAGATGGAACAACGGAATCCTCTGATTCAGCTCTTGATTTGTCGATGCCTCTAACTACACGCCACCCAAAACCAAAAAGATCATTATTTCAATTTATCACCAAAATTAAACCACGCCATAAACATAAAATTTGTACTTCAATACGGATCCAAATTAAACTTTCATTTTAAAAAAAAAAAAAAAAAAAGAGGAAACTCACTTGTTCCATATGTCCTTGAGGAAAATAATAGACACTTTGCCCTTCCTTCGGCACGTCCACAAGTGGACCTGCACAAGCCTTCCATAGCTCTCTGAACAAATCTTCTGCGAGAAAACAAATAGAAATTTTTTTTACCATATTTTCCCGGAAACTGAAGGAAAACCAAAATCAACGGTCAATTTAATTTTTTGTTTTCACCTGAATCACTACTCGGCTGCGGCAACGACTCGACCCGATTCGCCATCACTTGAAATAAACCGAAAGTCAAACAAACAATCTCCTTCTCTTGAGCTAAATTTAGCTCGTTATATACATATAATCACTACAATAATTATGATTAATAACGAGCAGTTAATACAATTTTATAAACTCTCAATGACTTTTTGGATTCCTGTACGCACACTTTACGCACACTCTCTTCAATCTGTAACGATCGCGAGATCTAGAAACTGTAACTGAAAACCACTTGAAGCCGTTACAAAATCGCCTTTCAGAATCAGAGCTCCGCAAAACCGCCTGCTTTTCTCTTTCTAAAAACTTACGGAGAATCCACCAAAACGCCGTTACAAATAATCCTTGCTAATACCGCTTTGCCTTTGCGCGCGTCTTATATTACGCGACTTTGTTGCTTTTGTCTGCTTTTTCACTGTGCATTGTTTTTTGTGTTGGGTTGTGTTGTAACGCTCAAACCTAACTAACCGTAGTTTGGATTTAACCGGAGGGAGCGGTTAAGTGGACGGTTTGATGTTAACGGAAATGTGTGGGGCTTTTGGTTTATAACGGCGTTGGATTCATTTTTCCTACTCTTTGGGTAATAAATCATTAGTCCCTGTATTTTGCTATAACCACAGAAGAGGACATACTTTGTAATTTTTAGGCGAGACTTGAGAGGCAAATTAACAACAATAATTTATGTAGTTAAACAAATTGAGTGTTGAGACATGAGAGGCAAAATTAAGAACAACAATACTACATTTATATAGTTAAAACATATAGTTTGTATCACAATTAAAATACATATTTGGCATCACAATTAGTGTGAAGTATTCATTATGATGTGTATATTTAATTAAGGGTCCATTTGTTTCGCTGTAAAATAATTTATGAAAAACGTTTTCTTATGAAATTGAGACTTTTACAAAAAATTGATTAATGTAGATATTTTTCCGTAAATGAAAAAGTTAAGTCATTTCCGAAAAAAAATGACTTATAAAATACAAATATGTAAGTTAATTTAATGAATTTGTTCACCTTGTCCAAAATTTCCATTAGTGCCTTTAAAGGATGGCAAAATCCAGATTTAGACCAGGATTTGCATGGATCTCGGTTCAGATGTGCTTTGGTGGATCCGAGTTCATATCCATATTTGGAAAAATAATTTATGGATCCTAATACGGGTATACTCAGACCGGAAATTTTTAAAATATTTTTTCAATTATAGTTTTATAAAATTAATAAAATGATAGACTTAGATCCCGAAAATTCGGTCTTGTGTGGATATGGATCCAGGTATGCCCGGACGGATCAATAACTTTTTTTTAAAAAAAAATAATTTATATTTGTGTAAAATTAACAAAATTATGGACCCGAGTTCCAAAAATCCAGACATGCATTGATCCATATCCAAATATACACTTACCGGATCCTGAAATCTTGTTTTTTAAAAATATTTGTTATAGAATTAATAAAATTCAGGTTATAAGGCATTGAAATTTTTGAGTCGCGTAAATCTGAATATACACGGATCAGGTCTAGAAATACCCAGATCAAATATAGAAATCCAAACTTTTTTTTAATTTATATTTGCATAAAATTATGAACCTGGATTCAAAAAATCAGACCTGCGCTGATCCGGATCTAAGTATATACTGATTGGATCCAGAAATCCATATTTTAAAAAACTTTTTCAACTATATTTCTATAAAATTAAGGATTCGAGTATCGAATTTTTGGAGTCGTGCGGATCTGGGTATATGCGAATCGGATCCAGAAATCCAGATTTTTAAATTCTTTTAAATTATATTTTTATAAAAAAAAAATTAAATTATATACCCGGATTCATGAATTATGGACCTACGAGGATATGGGTCCGAATTTCTTGTTCGATTTGTAATTTTTTTTACTAACCCATGTATGAAAATACTTGGGTCCAAAATTTTGCTATATGGGTTTGGAAATTTGTTTAGGGACCGAGGTGTTCTTGGTGTATTTGGATCCGATTCCAAATTCGTACGGGTCTGGAATTTCACTATCCGAGTCCGAAATTTTTTGATGTACCAGATTCATAAATCCATATTTCAAATTTTTTTCAATTATATTTGTATAAAAATAATAAAATTATAGACTCAGATTCATGAATTACGGACCCATGCGGATATAGGTATGGATTTCCTGTTTGATTATGTAATTTTTTTTATTGACCCGGTATGAAAATATTTGGGTCTGGAATTTTGTTATCCCAGTTTGGATATTTTATTTACGGACCCAGGTGTTCTTGGTATATACGGATCCGATTCCAAATCCGTGCGGGTCTAAAATTTCACTATCTGTTTTCCAAGTCTATACAAATCTAGGCCATATTCGTATCTTTTTACTATCTATACTTTTTGTAAGTGTCATTGCACTAGATGAAAGATTTTGATGATGCAACGCTAGAGAGTTCGTCGCGCATTCGCGAGCATTACAAAAAGATGTCGAAGCATATTGGATGTTAAAACTCAAGCACTTAATAAAGAAATCAAGTGAAATCTTATAACTTATGGTTCTCAATGAAAGTGAGTTGGTAATCAAGGTATTATAAGCTCATATGACTCATATACATTCATAAAATACATTTGGGTCATCTTCAAAACCTGTGTTTCAACATTGTAATCGGCACACAAGCTTCTTAACCGGCATACTGGTATCTATGATCTACTTTGGGCAGTTTTGTCTGCTCTCTATAACTAGGGTACTTCATACCGGTCAGTCTGCAGTTTGCATACCTATTGGAACCGGTATGGTTCATACCAGTCAGTAATTTGATGGGTCATGCATTTTATGATCAACAGTCATATTTTGAATATAGTCGTTTGAATTTGCAGGACCAATATATCGGCCAATGTAAACCGACATATCGGTCTCAGGATAGATAGTTGAGGTTGTTTTCATTTTCTCTATATATTAAGCATTTATTTCGTTTTTGCTTAGCTCTTACACTTTTTAACATTTTCTTTAAAGCAAAAACATAAAGAAAAACTTAAACATTCTTCATCTTACACTCTCTAATAATCAAAACTCACACATTACACATTCACATCGTTTAATGAGCTTGAAATTACTTGAGTTAATCACGCACATCTTAAATCTTCTTTATCTTTTGTGAGTACTTAAGTTGAGTTGTAAGATCTTCATTATCTTAAACACTTGTGGTTGTGTAAATCTTTTGTTGAGTGAAAATACTCAAAATAATGATTTTATGAGCATAGAAACAAAACTCTCATTGTAAATGTTTTAAAGCGAACATAGGGACAAAACTCTTTGTGAAGGTTTGGGTTGAACCTAGGATAAAATACTTGATTTGTGAATGAGCCACGAAAAATTAACGGTGCCACGGAAAATTATATGTGTAAAGTGTGAAATCACATTTACATAGTGGAAAGCTTCAAGCGCGGATTGGAAGGAGTGGACGTATGGATTGTTGGCCGAACCATTATAATCTCGATGTTATTTTCTTTATCATTTAACTTTTTTATTTATCGCAAGATTATTTTATGTTTCCATATTGTTTAGTAACTGGCCTTTGAGAAATAAATTGTTGTCTACATTGAGTGAGAAAATTGTACACTAAGCTTAATCAATAAAGCTACTAACTAAATGACTTAAAATCGTAAAGAATTTTTAACCCATTAATATTTATCAATTACCCAATTCACCCTCCTCTTGGATATGATTGTATTTATTATTTGAGTGTTTGTAGGCAATTTCACTTTTAACCACCAGAAAAAATTTCCTCAAAAAAATATTGGACGTGCCAAACATCTGAAAACGCTTTACGAATTATTTTTTTCTGGTGATAGCCAAAAACTGAAAAAATACTTTCATTTCAAAAAATGATTTCATTGAAAATATTTTACTTATTGCAATCGTATTACGTTCAAACAAATGGACCTTAATTGTATCACAATTATGCGAAAGTATGCTCAAATAAAACTTGTGCCTTTTTAATAAATAATAAAAGTAAAAAAATTCCTATATTTATATGTTTTCACACTTGTTTTTGTTTTTTTTTTCCATACAATACTTGAGTTAGTAAGTTTGACAAAACACTTAAAAGTTATTACAAGTAACTACTATAAGCAATGTCGGCTATAGGGTTAGGCAAGTGAATCAATTGCCTAGAGCCCCACTTTAACATATGGTCTCTTTAAAATTTTATTAATATGTATTTATGTACTTAAAAAATTAAAAAAAAAAAAAGTCTTATTCAATAACATATTTTAAGGTCTATTTAGTTAATGATTATTGAATATTTTCTTAAACCTTAAATAGATCCCTCATTTTTTCCCCTTACTAATCCATTAAATTCTCTCTATACAAAATTCAAAATCATTAGAACATATTGCCACCCAGAATCAATTCACAAATTGTCCACTGTTTTAGTTACTTGTTTTTTTTTTTATCCAACTTATGTTTATTTTGTTTGTTTGTTTTTTTTTTCTTTCTTATTATAAGTGTTATGTTATTCATTCAATTTTAAATTATATCATATATTTTTTAATATATTTCAATTTAATCAATTAATGTTATGCAAATATTATAATTTTTTTAATTTTAATTTTATTATAATTTATATGTCAAAATATTTGATTATTTTTGAAATTTCAACAAACTATAACTATATATATATTAATTAAAAAAAAAAGTTGACTCACAAGCCAACCCAGACATGCCCCATAGACCATACTCATGAGTCGTGTTGGGCCTTTCATATGTGTTGGTGGTCCGAACTAACACGGTTCATGAAATATAGATATGAATGTACCTTGTCTAAATAGATATGTTAAATTGTTCGCCATCTTTAATAATGAGGAAAGGATTTTAATACGCACAGTAAATTTTTTTATCCCTCCTAACATTCACAAGTAACTACTATAGATGATAGGACTAGACATCGGATCGGATCGGGTCAGTTCTGGCTCTCAAATCCGATCAAATCGTGTTTGGTTCGTTTGTCAAATTTCGGATCGAATCGGATAAATTTGATAACTATCAGATCGAATTGGATTTTATCTGATTTGATAACAAATCCGAATCCGATAGATAATTTGATTTGATAACGGATTCGAATCCGATAGAGAATCCGATTTGATAATAAATCCGATAGTAAATTCAATTTAATAACAAATCTGATTCGATAACGGATCTGATTCGAAAAATTAACCTGAAAATTTATAAATTCATAACAATTTTATCGAATCGGATAACTTAAAATTCAAATCAATTTTATCAAATTGGATCCGTTATCGAATCAAATACGTTATCAAATCAAATCCACTATCAGATTCATTATCAAATCGAATGCTCTATCAGATTCAGATCTGTTATCAAATCGAATTTATTCGATTATTTAAAATATCAAATCGGATCGAATAAATCTGATCCGATTCGATAATTATCAGATCAAATCTGATCTGATCTGATATAGACTTAAAATCCGATCGAACCAAATAAATCAACTCTTATCAAATTAGATCAGATTCGGATTCGATCCGAATCCGATAATGCCCACCCCGAATAAGTGATTTCCTAAGCGCCTATTAATTGAACTAGGGGTGCACACGGTTTCGGGTCAAACCGCGAACCGCACCGAACCGAACGGCGCGGTTTGAAAAAATATTAAAAATGATTTCAAACCACATCGAATCGAACCGCAAATTTCGGGTCGGTGTGCGGTTTTGACCCACACCGAACCGCAAATTAGAATATGAAAGATTTAATATGTGTATAATTTTATATAGATTCTTCCGCTACTTCAAGAAATTTAATATAAGGGTAATAAAATGATTAAGAAATTATAAGCTTCTCGTTCAGATACAATTTAAAATTTAAAGATTAATTACAATCAACTTGGCTTTCTTAGAAGATGTTTGGATTGAAACGTGAATGACTTATGAAATTGTTCAAATGTTATTAAAATCGTAAATTTTTAGGTTCGGATGAAGATTATTATTATTATTATTATTATTATTATTTTTATGAATTGATTCAACTTTAAAGATTAATTATAATGTGAAAACGCATAAAATTTTCTTAAAAATTATATAATCCAAACCGCCGACCCGAACTGCCGAAACCGCTAAACCGTCAACCCGAACCGCCGCGGTTTTCCTTATCAAATTTGCGGTTTCGGTTTCTAATTTTCCAAACCGCCAACCCGCGCGGTTTGAAGGAAAAAACCGACCCGAACCGCAACACGAACACCCCTAAATTGAACATTGAGATAGGGGCTTATATGAAAAATAGCTACATTCTCATTTATAATATTGCGAACAAATAAGGGATGTCAATGCGATTACCTCAATTCTCATTTATATACGAGTTTCCTGATAATGTGGCACTGTGGTGTATTGCGAATTGGGATGAGTGTGGTTAAGGGTAACGGCTGCCGTTAGATTGGTTTTGACCGTTACGGTTAGCTGCCGTCTCTTTCGTTGTCTGCTTCGAAGCTGGCAACAAGGTTGGCTCGAGTTAACCCGGCAGAATTTTAGGGTATTTTTTTTAATTTTGGGAGTTAATGAATTTAGTTTTGACCTCAGGTGGTGTTGCTAACTACAGGATATGCCATTGTAGTGGGGTCCACATCACACGGGGGAAATGTGAGATCTTGAACTTTTGACCTGTTTTTTTATACACGTAAGCAGAGTTGGCCCAATGGAGTTTATAAGTTGTTTGCGTGGGGTCCACGTGTCCCATGATTGTTGCGTTACCTTTTTTTTTATAAAAAAATTATTAGAAATTTCATCGTTAAATTACCCGATTTAAATTTAAACGGAATATATCATATATTTAAATAACATTTTTTTTTTTTGGAAACGATGGAAACCCCGCCACCAAACCACCCATTCTGGGCCGCGTCGCAGGCAAAACCACCGACTGTCCCAGGCTCTTACAAGAAGTGCACCCCCTGGATTCGAACCCAGAACCTCAAGGACCCTACACCACCAAGCCATACCCCTTGGGGTACAAATTAGAAATCGACCATTAATAATGTCTATCACATTACTTACATTATAGGATCATTTATACCATGTCAGTTAAGAATAAGTATAAATATAGGAACTCTATTTTTATAAGTCCGTTTTTGATAATGAGTTTTATTCATGGGTTTATAATTTTGGTATTAGAACTAGCGACATATCTCGCAGTTACAATCGTGCGTTGAGACTGTGAAACGTGGTGGAATGTCGATCACCCATATTAGCTAAGAATTGGATTCATTAATGCTTTATAAATTCACGAATTTTATCTTTATAAGTCGGTTTTTAACAATAAGTTTTACTCATATATTTGTAATTTTGGTCGGGACTACATAACTTAGTGAAATGTTATGATCTATTTGTCCCACATTGATTAAATATAAGATTTACTAGTATTTTATAAACTCATATCAACCCTCTCCTAGACAAATATTATATTTTCATTTAATTTCATGAGTTAGATCATATAAAGATATTTACAAATAGCTACTTCTTTTTTCTATAATTCAATTAAATTTGTAAATGTATTTTACACTTGTGTGCTTGAAAATATGCACCTATTAAAGATGATATTGATATCATCACATTGAAGATATACCTACTCAATAAATATACTTCTAACCATATCCATATATATAGAAGATGATTTGAAATTAAACCCATATGAGTTGAACATCTACCCTCACCCATGGTGACTGCAACAATTCACCAATGCGCTATAAGCCCATGTGGCAATTTTATATATTGTATCTTAGAAAATTAGAAAAATCTTATTATATATTTTTGGGAAATTATAATTTTCCACTTAATAAATTATGTAACTACCATTTACCACAAAAACTTTAAATTTGTTCTATTTTATACTTGGACTTTAAAATTTGTTCACTCTCTTCACAGGATTGTTGTAAATTCTTCAATTATTCATAAGGGTATATATGTCTTTGTGTATGGCAAAGGGGTGCTAGAGTGGTTACAATCCATAGAGGGTTGCAACCCCACCCCAAAGGGTGTCCTATGGCACCCCTCCATGCCTTTATAAAGGGGTCATGTACTCCTAATTTAGGCAGTTCGAAAATAATATCCTACAGACACTTTGTTTTTTACTTTTGGTTTTGAGAGAGATCCACCATTATTCCTAGTTCACACACTTGTTAAGGAGTGCTCCTTGAACAAGAAGATTCCGAGTAATCCTGGGAGAACGTTGGCAAAACGAATCCGTAAAGCACCCGTGACGGAGCCAATAAGTTCTTAAGGACAGAGATCATCTCGACTTGGACTATTCTGTGATCTACACTTTCTGGTTTGTTTTAATGTTTTTGTGGTTTTAGGGTTTCATGCATCTAGATCTTCTTTTGTTGTTTTGATCTGTTTGATTGCAAGTTATATTACTGTTTGATGACACATATATGCTAACATCTTAAGAACTTATTGTATCGTGTTATTAAATAGTAATTTGCATGTTAGGGTTTTAATATTTTCTGGAAAATACGAACTGTGCATGAAAAACCCGTAGGGCGTTCGAACGCCCAACGCACGCGAAGGCTAAAAATTTGAATTCTCGTAAGAACGTTCGAACGCGTCTTCAAACGCAACTCGAACGCAAGCCTTCTGCCTTAGAACGTTCGAACGCGTACTAAACGCAACTCGAACGCAAACTCTCTGGAATCATTCCGTTCGAACGCGTTCACAGAACGCTATACGAACGTGAACTCTCTGGAATCATTTCGTTCGAACGCGTTTCAAACGCTACTCGAACGTGAACTCTCTGGAAACACATCGTTCGAACGCGTTATCAAACGCAACACGAACGCACACACACTGGACAGTCTCGTTCGAACGTAGATACGAACGCGACACTAACGATATAGTCCTGTAATTCTTATAAACTGCAAACTTAAATAATATTAACTTGGTAAGTCATATACTGTTAACACATTAATCTTGGAAGTATAGATTTAAGTTATTATTAGGTTGTTCAATTATCACAAGCATACACATAGTGATAAAGTTGAAATTGTTTGATTGTTGCATAATTGGTTGAGAATTTAAAGTGTAATAATACACAAGTAATTCCATCCAATCTTGATTGAATTATATATATCTACATTTGTCGTTTATCATTTTGAACAAGATCATTCGTTGATCGTTGTGCAATCTGTCTTTCGTAGACTAATTGACCCTGTGTTGATTTTCCAGTTACATATGGCTAGCGGAAATATCACGGTACCGCCGGTCTCTCATGGAGAAAAACCGGAGAAATTTGGTGGGGCAAATTTCAAACAATGGCAGAGTAAGATGCTGTTCTACCTGACAACTCTCCAGTTGGCAAAATTCCTCAAAGATCCTCCGGGTCCTGTGGAGGGTGAATCCGAGAAGGCCAAGGAAGAGCGAGAACAGACTTGGATGTCTGGAGACTTCTTATGCAAGAACTACTACCTTTTGGGTGGTCTTGACAATACCCTGTACAATGTGTACCAAGGCATGACTTCTGCGAAGATTCTCTGGGAATCTCTCGAGAAGAAGTATAAAACTGAAGATGCCGGACAAAAGAAATTTGTCGTGGGTAGGTTCTTGGACTACAAAATGGTAGATTCAAGGACGGTGATGTCTCAGTTGGGTGAACTGCAATTGATCATTCATGAAATACTGGATGAGGGATGAAACTCTGTGAGATGTTTCAAGTTGCCGCCATAATTGAAAAGTTGCCTCCATCATGGAAGGACTTCAGGAGCTATCTGAAACACAAAAAGAAGCAGATGAGCCTTGAAGACCTCAGTGTTCGATTGAGAATCGAGGAGGACAACATGATGTCCGAGAAGGCCAGCTACAAGACTCTGGAGTCTAAGGCCCACATCATTGAAGGTGCAAAGGGTAGCAAAAAGAGAAAGAACAGTGGAGCTGACTCTGGGAACAAGAAGTTCAAGGGAAAATGCTACAACTGTGGAAAGAGCGGTCATATGTCAAAGGACTGCAGGAACAAGAAGTCTCAGGACAAGGGCAAGAAAAAGAAATTTGAGGCCCATGTTACTGAAGGCGAGCAGCTGACTGATGATATATCTCAGAGATGGAACTATCAGCAGTGGTAACCGAAGCTAACATAGTTGGGAATCCGAGAGAATGGTGGGTAGACTGGGGCTACTCGCCATATCTGTGCAGAAAGTAAGATGTTTTCCATGTACCAGAAGGTCGATGGCGGCGATCATCTGACAATGGGAAACTCGTCTACCTCTCAGGTGGTTGGACAAGGCACAGTTGTTCTGAAGATGACATCCGGAAAGGAGCTAACATTGAAGAATGTACTGCACGTTCCAGATATTCGGAAGAACTTAGTCTCAGGATCTCTTCTTAGTAAGGCTGGGTTTAAGCTTGTATTTGTTTCAGACAAGTTTGTAATGACTAAGAATGATATGTATGTAGGAAAAGGATACCTAACTGAGGGCCTTTTCAAGCTAAATGTAATGACTGTTAATCGTGCTATTAATAAAGCTAGTTCGTCTGCTTATATTATTGTGTCACAAAATGTATGGCATGGGAGGTTAGGACATGTTAATATGATACCATGCGTAAATTAATTAACATGGACCTCATACCTAAATTTGCAATTGATAGCCAACATAAGTGTGAAGCATGTGTTGAAGCAAAAATACATAGAACATCATTTCATTCTATCGAACGCAGTTCTGAACCACTAGAACTTGTACATACTGATGTATGTGACATGAATATTGTGCAAACAAGAGGCGGTAAAAAGTACTTTTTGTCACTTTTATCGATGACAGCACAAGATTCTGTTATGTGTACTTGTTGAGAAGCAAAGCAGAAGCTATTGAAAGCTTTGTACACTATAAGAGCGAAGTTGAAAATCAACTTGGCAAGAAAATCAAAAGAATCAGGAGTGATAGAGGTGGTGAATACGTTTCACCGTTCGGTGAATATTGTTCTGTGCACGGAATTATTCACGAAACCACTGCTCCTTATTCTCCTCAACAGAACGGAATTGCGGAACGCAAAAACCGAACGTTGAAGGAAATGATGAACGCCATGTTGACAAGTTCGGGTTTACCCCAGAACTTGTGGGGGGAAGCCTTGCTTTCCGCAAACTACGTTCTGAACAAGCTTCCTCACAGAAGACTAGCCAAGACACCATATGAATTGTGGAAAGGTTTCGTACCTTCCTACAAATACCTCAAAGTGTGGGGGGTGTCTTGCCAAAGTAATGGTTCCTAAACCTAAGAAGGTTAGAATAGGACCTAAAACTGTTGACTGTATATTCATTGGATATGCTCACAACAGTAGTGCGTATCGATTCTTGGTGCACAAGTCGGAGATTCCTGACATCAATCCTAATATGATAATTGAGTCAAGGAATGCGATATTTTTTGAAGAGACGTTTCCTGTAAGGAAAGACAAATAACTGGGTCTCTCAAAAGAACAATTGATACTGTCAAGGACAGTAATCAAGTTGACCAAGAATCAGATCAACGTGTAAATGCTGAGACAATCGAGCCTAGACGTAGCAAAAGGGCTAGAACGTCTAAGTCGTTTGGTCCCGATTTTCTAACATACTTGTTAGAAAATGAGCCTCAAAGTTATAAAGAAGCAGTGACTTCTCCGGAGGCACCTCTTTGGAAAGAGGCTATTAACAGTGAGATTGATTCAATCCTACAGAACCATACTTGGGAGTTGGTGGATCTTCCGCCAGGTTGTAAGCCGCTGGGCTACAAATGGATATTCAAAAGGAAGATGAAAACGGATGGATCAATAGATAAGTATAAGGCAATACTTGTCATAAAAGGTTATAGACAAAAGGAAGGCCTTGATTACTTTGACACCTATTCACCGGTGACTCGCATCACATCGATAAGAATGCTCATAGCCATAGCAGCTATATTTGGTCTTGAAATACATCAAATGGATGTAAAGACAGCATTCTTGAATGGTGAATTGGATGAAGAAATTTACATGGAACAACCAGAAGGGTTTAGTGTTCCTGGACAAAAACAGAAGGTGTGCAAACTTGTAAAATCCTTGTACGGATTAAAACAAGCACCGAAACAATGGCATGAGAAATTTGACAAAGAGATGTTGTCAAATGGGTTTAAAACCAATGAGTGTGATAAGTGTGTGTACACCAAATCAACTCAAAAAGGATATGTCATTGTGTGTCTCTATGTAGACGATATGCTGATAATTGGTAGTAATCATGAAATGATTAAGCTTACCAAAAACGTGTTATCCAGCAGATTTGATATGAAAGATATGGGGATAGCTGATGTGATCCTAGGAATAAGATTTCTAGGACATCAGACGGATATATATTATCACAGACTCATTATATTGAGAAGATACTCGATAAATATATCAAAGGGGATCTAAACGTGGCTAGAACCCCTGTAGACCTAACTCTTCATTTATCAAAGAATACTGGTTCAAGCATATCGCAACTAGAGTATTCGAGAATCATTGGAAGTCTGATGTATCTCACGAATTGCACACGACCCGATATCGCTCAAGCTGTGAATCGGCTTAGCAGATATACGAGTAATCCAGGACACAACCACTGGAAAGCCATAGTAAGAGTTTTGAGGTATCTGAGAGAAACTTCAAAATATGGGCTACATTACGAGAGATATCCTGCTGTACTAGAGGGTTACAGCGATGCTAACTGGATATCTGATACGGTGGATTCCAAATCCACGAGTGGATTTGTTTTCACACTTGGTAATGCGGCCGTGTCATGGAAATCCTCGAGGCAAACATGTATTGCCCGGTCTACTATGGAATCAGAGTTCATAGCGTTAGACAAAACAGCGGAAGAAGCAGAATGGCTTAGAAACTTCCTGGAGGATATTCCTAGTTGGCCCAAACGGTGCCAGCCAAAGCGATAAGCATACATTGTGACAGCCAATCGGCTATTGGGAGAGCCCAAAATACAATGTATAATGGTAAGTCTCGACACATACGTCGGAGACATAATACCATACGTCAACTGCTCTCAAGTGGCATAATAACGATCGATTATGTCAGGTCAAAGGAAAACCTAGCGGATCCACTAACTAAAGGTTTACCTCGAGAGCAAGTTGAGAAGTCATCGAGGGGAATGGGCTTGAAGCCTATAATCTAAGAATTTTCACTGTGGAAACCCAACCTAGTTGACTGGAGATCCCAAGATCTAGGTTCAAAAGGGACAACAGAAACTTTGTGCAATTCAAAACAAGCACTGAAGAGTTTCGTACTCTTTCCCATTCCGATAATGACGCTGAGTGCTGTCTGTCATTGGTTAGGATAAGCTAAGGCTTTTAATGATCACTATATTAGGAGATGAGTCCTAATGGGGGTAAAGACAGATTACCTCTTCTATAGTAGATCACCTATTTCAAGTAAGAAGTGAGGCCGCTTCCATGGGAACCTTTAAAGGCGGGTTACCCTAAAGTGCTTGATGAATCCAGGACCGTTGTTCAGGGCCAAAATGAACACAACCGTAGAACGGGTAAATGGTCGAATTAAAGCTGTGTGTTGGCAATTGTCTTGGTTTACACCAACGGCAGAACAGTTCAAGACTATGGGTCACTGGTTTGCCAAGTAAATCCGATTGTCATTCACTAGGAAAGGTTCAAGGCGAAAGCTACCTATTTCGATGCAGCTTTAGCTCACGGTATCTCTCTCAAGTGTCTGAATGAATGTTTGAAGAATTGTGGGGGATTGTTGTAAATTCTTCAATTATTTCATAAGGGTATATATGTCTTTGTGTATGGCAAAGGGGTGCTAGAGTGGTTACAATCCATAGAGGGTTGCAACCCCACCCCAAAGGGTGTCCTATGGCACCCCTCCATGCCTTTATAAAGGGGTCATGTACTCCTAATTTAGGCAGTTCGAAAATAATATCCTACAGACACTTTGTTTTTTACTTTTGGTTTAGAGAGAGATCCACCATTATTCCTAGTTCACACACTTGTTAAGGAGTGCTCCTTGAACAAGAAGATTCCGAGTAATCCTGGGAGAACGTTGGCAAAACGAATCCGTAAAGCACCCGTGACGGAGCCAATAAGTTCTTAAGGACAGAGATCATCTCGACTTGGAGACTATTCTGTGATCTACACTTTCTGGTTTGTTTTAATGGTTTTGTGGTTTTAGGGTTTCATGCATCTAGATCTTCTTTTGTTGTTTTGATCTGTTTGATTGCAAGTTATATTACTGTTTGATGACACATATATGCTAACAATGATCAAGTGAGAAATTTTACAAATTATCTATTTAATTTAAGGAAAATGATCATGTTTCATCCTCATAAAAATATATAGAGTTAACACATTTGAAATTTCAAGTGGAAAAGTGAAGGATTTAAAAGTTTTCGTAACAAAAAGTATTTACTCTATTTATCATGTGGAAAATGATAATTTCCCTATATTTTGTGTTAAAAAATTTTATGATATCTTTGTTTCAAAAACTCCTATAATTTGAATAATAAAAAAGTTAAAAACTCTTTCGCCCCCAAGAACATAGCTGAGTGCTTTTCAAATAATTTTATTTAACTTGCTATATTAATTCGAATCTTAGGAAAATAAGAGGATATAAATTAAATTTAGACCTTATCCACTCCCTTACCTTAATAATAATAATAATAATAACAATATTTTTATTTTCTCACTTTATTCCATAGAAACATACAAATATAAACTATGTGTAATAAATGTAATAGACATTTGCTTATTCAAAAGAAAAATGCAACTGATAAAAAGTTATTTGCATTTTAAGAAATCTCTACCTTATTCATTGAAGGACAATCAAAAGGAAGATATGATCTGTTTAATCTAACTTCAATTTAAATAATGACATAATTAATTTTTAAAATACAATAATTATAATAGTGGCTTAATTATATTCTTACTTTGCATCTTTAACACAAAATAAGCATCAATTTATTGTTTGGATAATATATATCTTAGATGCCTTCAGCAACCACCGTCTTTTATAGTCTTTCTTGATCACTTATTTAATTTAAGCATATCTTTCATAATGACACTTATATTACACTATGTATCTTCAACCATACTCACAAGTGATATGTTTGAATTGAAGTTGGCAACAACAAACTTCATTTTTTCACCAATTTTTTTTGTAAAAAAATTATTCTAAATGTACACAAATGCAGACTTAAGTTTTGAGGTCGTAAATGAATTTTTAAAATATAAGATATTTACAGATAAATGATAGATTTTTTGACTTCCTTATTACAATATGTATTATTTTTTAAATTTATAATTAGGGTTTTAATTTTAGTCGAATTTTAAAGATCCTAACATACTATATACATTGGGTTTGGTATTTGATTGATAAATAAAATCATCCAATAAGTAAATACTATATCGATTAAATACTATTTCGATTTTGTTATTATGTTCCCGCGTTTGTCGCCAAGTCATAATTTAAGACTTTTCTCATAATATAACGTCATGTTAATTGTTTTACGTTTTAAGACATACATTGTACACTTCTGTATACATGATGCAATGAATGCATTAATTAATCAATTTATTATAAAAAAAAATAAAAAATTGTTAATATATGTGGTAATTGTGACTAATCAATAAGAAGATTAATAAAAATGCATTGTAAATTTTGTCTTAATGTGAATGCAAAACTTTGATAAGAGCAATAAAAGATTGTCGAATCCACATTAGCAAGTTCTCTTTTAAGTGTCTCCATTAGACGTGATTTGGTGATGTAAGATTAAAGATTTGGCCTCCAGATATTGGGTTCGAATTCATGAGTTCGTTTTATGTAAGAGCATGTGACAATAGACAAATTTTACATGCATGCTTCGCTTAAATCCGAATAAAGTGATTTGAATTTTCAAACGTTTCAAAAAAAATTTATTTTAAGCCTTAAGTGGTGTGGATAAGCATCATTGGCTTACGTTTAAGAAACTTTATTAGCCCTTTTAATTAGAGAACATGGACAATAATAAGGACAAGCCAATCGCAGTTTACGTTTGTGTTTTGTGTGCCTGTCATGTGCATAATTGAGCAGTATGGTTAGATTTCTTAGACATAATTTTATTGATTGATAATTGAACTCAACTGTGTGTTATTATTATTGAAGGACATTTGTTTGGTGACCCTTGCTTTTTATGAGGAGTTAGTTTTCTTGGCTCACAATTATCTTAAAATTGAAATTAAATATATTTAAGTTTTGCACATGAATGGATCAATTTATTATTATTATTATTATTTTACTGTTATAATATCAACAAAATCAAGAACCTACACAAAATTTCAAATCTTGACCAGGATTTTAGATAATTTTTATCTTAAATTAAATTGAACTGGGATTCAAGATTCACATCCCGATCGATTGTCATCTTTACTAACAGTTGGATGACAAACTACTTCGTTTCATACACCTATGAGAAAGGGGGTGAATCCACAACCTTGTATCCATAAATACACAAAATATTTATTTGTAAGTATTTGAAAATGGATATGTTTTTATTTTGAATTAAGATATCTAAATTAAACTATAAATAAGTAGTGTTCGAGCCTCTTTAAGTCTATATGAAAATATTTTCTCAAAATTATTTAAAGATACGGCCAACTTTAAGTTTAGATATATAAACTTACACCATGACAAAACTAAATGGAAAGGTATTTATAATTCATAAATGTCAATTGTTTCTCATGGTTTTAATTTTAGGTCCCCAAATTATTCACCCAAGTGAGATCACTGCTTGCTGCAGCCACAATGGTGATGATCTAGTGAACAGTGTTGGAAAGGGACATGCCGCGGATTCCCCCCACAAGGCCCTCAAATAAGGGATGCTCCTTTTGATGTCGTCACTACAGAATAAAGACAATAATTCTCTTAAATAAATGCACTCAAAGTGTTTGTTAGTATGCGTGAGTGAGAAAGTGAGGGTAGTTTTGCTTTGATTGGAACAAGTATTAATATTGTAATCACACGCCCATGTGGAGACCAATTTGGTTGGTGTCCCTTTGGCTGCCCTTAGCCTGCATAAATTATAAATTATAAATTATAAATTATAAATTATAAATGACCCCACAAGTTTGACAGTTCAGCCACTACCTTTTCTTTATACCACCTAGGATTTTAGCTTTGCTTATTGAGGGTACCCTTGAAAATTACTATAAAGAAATGCAATTAAGGTAACACTTTATGTTTAGTTGGCTTCCTTTTTAGTCATTAAAAATCAACAACTTGGTGTCCATGTGAAGACAATCATATGGGCTTATATCAAATGTTTATTTAATATAAGCTTTTTCAGTGGAATTTGCCCTTCAATTGTTTGCCATGTAAGCCTATGCAAGTTTAAACTAATATGAGTGGGATTTTGGTCCCAATATGTTTTTATTGGCTTTGACTTTCTTTTGACCTTATTTTAAAGTTAATCCTAGCCGTTCGATCTCATCATGAGTCATGACTACAATCCATTACCCATTTCTTACTCTTCAAAATTTGTTTTAATCTCCCAAATTTTTATTCTCAACCTTTAATTTATGATTTATTATGTGAATACCCAAAAATTTGAAACGTCAGCAACAACAAAATAAATTAAAATTATAACAAAATTCTTGATATAATTAATGAAAAGGTAAAATATCCCTGATTTTTAATTTTTTATAATTACCCATTAAATCCCAATTGTCCTAATAGCAAAGAATTATTATTGCAGTCTATATGATTACTTTTAAAACACCATGACCTAATGTGTAATTATACAAACATCATGGACTTAATAGATAATAACGAAAAGAAATCAGGGACCTATATTGTATTCTTCTTAATAGAAAAATAGAGAAGCAATTTTTTTTTCTTGAAAATGTCTCTAGCCTATGAATGTTGAGTTGTTCTCAGTCCAAAGAAACTTGAGATCTACTGGCCCTGGTTTCTTTTTCCCTCGAATTGTATGACAACCATGAGTGGAAAAGGACACAAAATCTTTTGTGGAAGTTACCATATAGATTACACTATTATATATGCACCCTAAATACGTTGGAAATATTGTCGTCAAATTATCCGACTTGAATTTAAACGGAGCAGGTAAAACCTCTGGCTGTCATAGGCTCTTACAAGAAATACACATCTGAACTCGAATTTATGACTTGGCAACTAAGTCATAACCCATTTACCATCAAACCATACTCATCGGGTGCCTCATTCTTATGTCTTCATTAGGTAAAGAATCAATTTTAATTAGTCTAATCAGAAACTAACAACTCAATTAATTTTACTGTTGAAAGTTTATTTGAGTTGAAGGTTTGTTTATAAAACACATTTATCATTTAATTGGAAGTGCCAAATCTTAAAAGAGTGATAACCAAACAAGAATGCAAGAGCCACCCTCATTTTTACCTGTTTCCAATTGCAGTTTGTGTAATAATCAGCAGGTCATGTAAACATGAAGAGATTGGTCAAACTGATTAGCCCTAGCACTAAACAAGTCAAAATCCATGTTACTATTATCTGATTGGTCAGTCAAAAGTCAAAACCCTATAAGTATTGATTTTAGTGCTTCAATTAGGTCAAGGGGGTACCTGATTCATAACCGATGTTTAATTAATTCTTTAATTATTCTCCATGAACCTTTTGTAGACATAAATGATTAATTAAGAAGACGATTCCAGATTGTGTTTTGTTATCTCACTCTTTTTTTTGCCCCAATTATACTTGGCGGAAAGCCCGAAGCTCGGCCCGGCCCGGCTCGGGCCAGGGCCGGGCTTCACTCAAAAAGCCCGGGCTTAAAATAAATAATTTAATATTTTAATTTATAAAATATATATATTTATATAATAAATTTTTTATATTTATAATTTTTTATAATAAAAAAATCGGGTCCGGGCTTAAAATAAATAATTAAATATTTTTATTTATAAAATATATATATTTATATAATAAATTTTATTTTTTTATAATTTCTTATAATTAAAAAATCGGGCCCGGAACGACATGACTCGGTGACAGCCCGGGCCAAATTTTTTTTTTTGGCCGGGCTTATCAAAGCCCGGCCCGTTGCCATACCTAGCCCCAATCAACGTGTCTTGATGAGGTATGATTCAAGATCTCATATTGAGATCCTAAGTTCGAATCCATAAAATATTTTTTTCATAAGAGTCTGAGACAATTGAGGTTTTATCTACTCCCTCTGAAATAACTGGGTTTTATCTACTCCGTTTAAATCCGTAATTTAGCGGCGAGATTTCCAATGATTTAAAAAAAAAATCTCACTTCTTTAAAAATTAAAATCCACCTCCAAATTCATTTTCAGAAAACATTTTTGGCATTGCCGAAAACCTTTTTCAAAACGAATTTCCTGTAATTTATATGACGTAATAAATGGTGTCATAAACTTGGGGGAAAATGGAAAATCATCTTGAACTTAATGATGCTTTGTTTGAAATTTCTGATATGAGCTTTGTGTTAGACGATGGCGTGGAGACTAATGTTAGCTTACCTACCAATAATAGGGAAATTAAACATAATTAGTTGTTGAACCATATTAGTTAATTGTGATTATTTTTATAATATTTAGGTCAAATTAAGAGTAAATTGCTCTGAAATTTACTAGCTCAATTACCCACAACGGTCTATTTTATGTTTTATCTAATCAAAAAAATTATATTCAGCATGGTTAAAATATTCAGATTTTTTTTCCCATTAAATAGATGAATTACAGGCATTACAAGGAAAATAAATAACCTTCTATGATATGATTTTTTTTAGGGTTATTTACGTTTTACTACTAAAGTTATGATCAAATAACAATTGGGTATTATGAATATTAACATATTACATTTTAATACTAAACTTATAAAAATTTAACATTTTACTACTTTTCCATCCAAACCGTTAGTTGACCTTTAAAAAGACTGTTTTATCCTCCAAATAAAATAAAAGTGAAAATTATAATTATACCCTTTAAAAAACATATCTAAATCTTATATATAACAATAAAAGAAATACAATCAACAATCACATTTATAAAAATACTTCAATCTCTAAATTATCCATATAACCCAATAAAATAAAGAATTTAATTTACCAAATAATTTAATAATTAAAATTCTGATAATAACCAAAATATTTTAAAGTATAACAATAAAAGAGATATACTCAAAAATCATTATTTCCAATATTCAGCCGTACGATTACCACCGTTGATTATAATATTTATAATTTATAATAATGTGTGTGTTAAGACTCTTTTATCCTTAGGATGTTAATATGATGTCATGGTCAACTAACGGTCAACTAACGGTTTGGATGGAAAAGTAGTAAAATGTTAAATTTTTATAAATTTAGTAGTAAAATGTAATATGTTAATATTCATAGTACCCAATTGTTATTTGATCATAACTTTAATAGTGAAACGTAAATAACCCTTTTTTTTAAAACAAAAATCTATAAAAATACGCACCAGAATATAATAATAGTGAAAAATCTCTAAGGTGGTATTGACATTACCACATCACCATCTAATTACATTTTCCTATATATATATATATATGATATCAATATAAACACACCATGTATGTATAATATGATGCAATATGATACTAGTGTGACGATATGGTGAAATATTATTATTATTATTATTATTATTATTTGAGTTAACTAAAGTCAAAGTTACATAGAAAAAAAAATGTGACTAAAAAAAAAAAAAAAAATAAAATGGAACAATTTCAAAATACTCAAATAAGAATGTGAAATGGGATACATTTTAATGTTAAAATATGTTTGAGGACAAGTTAAAGGATCTTTAAGAAGCATATTCCACAATTAAACGAGGAAAAAAATTGATGGTTCCTTGCTATAAGTTTTTTTTTTTTTTTTTTTATTTTTTTTTTATTTTTGGAATCGTTGGAAATTCCGTCGTTAAATCATCCATTTCAAACTTAAACGAAGTAGATAAAATCCATGACTGTCACAGACTCTTATAAAAACGCAATCTCTGAATGCGAACACAAAATTTCAAGCTATAAGCTCATGATGTATTCCTTGAAGGGCCCTAACAAGGTGGGATTTCATTACTAGAAAAAGATTGAAAAAGTAATTTTGCCTCATGATGGCCTAATCTACTCTTATTATTTAATATATCACAACTAATAGAGATTAATTAAGATGATAAAATAGAAAAATTAATTAAGTTCACAATGTCAACATCAAGCTAGCCATGTGATCTGTCACAGTCATTAGCAAGTTAAGCAGTAATTATCAGCAACAAAGCAAGTAGGTTTAATTACTTTAATGTCGGCGAAAAGCTTTGATTAATTTAATCTAATGCTAACACTATCTACTAATAGAACCTCGAGGGAACAACAATTACCCACCCAGGAAAAAAATAAAATTCTTTACGGTGATTCTTCAACGAATCTATTTGTCTTGCAAGTTTCAAAGATTGGTGTCCTGAAAATTAAGACCTCATATGTTGGGTCAAACAAAGTCCTAAAGTCACACATTGGTTAGAAATGAGGAAGATCATGGGAATATAAGGATGGATATGTATTTTCATTGGTATGAGGCCTTTTGGGTATAACCCAAGAGCAAATCCATGAGGGCTTAAGCCCAAAGTGGACAATATCATACCAATGTTGAGATAAGTGGTGTCATAGGTTCCTTTACAGTGGTATCAGAGCCATGCCCCGGAGTTAGCCATGTGGATGAATCCTCGGAATACCGAACAAAGGTGGTGAGCCCCGATCGTGATCCGTGAGTGCTCGGTTAGACAGGCGGTGTGCTCTGGTCTTCATGGAGTGGACGGATGAATGATCGTTTGAGGGAAGGCTCAGTTGTCCTTTGTGGTCATTTGTTCGAGGGGAGGATTGTTGGGTCAAACAAAGTCCCAAAGTCCCACATTGGTTAGAAATGAGGAAGATCATGGGAATATAAGGATGGACATGTATCTTCATTGGTATGGGGCCTTTTGAGTATAACCCAAGAGCAAATCCATGAGGGCTTAGGCCCAAAGTGGACAATATCATACCAATGTGGAGATAAGTGGTGTCCTATGTTCCTTTACATCATATAATGTAAGACAAAGTAATTCTGTTTGTCTTTCTGATTTAAATTTCCCATGAGATTTAAGGGTTAATTTGAAAGCGCTACTTAATTAATGTTTTTGAATCTATTATCAAAAGATTTTAAATAATTTTAATGTTGAGAAAATATTTTTAATATGATTTTAAACACTTTAAAATAGATTATGAACTATAATCACTATTTTTTTCGTTACATTTATCGACTTACTGTAAATTATTGGTGCAACTACTGACAAGTTTAAGTCATGATTAAGATTGTACTTCTGTTAATGACAGCATTTTTCATTATTGTTTTCCTTATTTGCCAAAAAATTAATTAAACAAGAACACCACAGAGGAAATTACTCTCACCCAAACGTCGTAATGGATTAAAAGTGATTGGTAAAAGAATCTACAATGTCTTCATTACTCATGAAAGCACAAATGATTCTTTCATCACTTCATAAGTCACATGCTTTCAAGTATTGTTAATTAAGACCTCAATTCAATAATTTTTTTTTATTTTAATGGAATGATTGAAATAGAAAATTTCTTTGGTCTGTAGATTATTTATGGTGAGAAGGGAGCAAAAACCACCACAGAGTTGTGACCACCAAAGCCAAATGAATTTGATATGGCTGCATGAAAAAAAAAATGAAACCCTTTTGTTAAAATTTGTATAATCATTTCAATTATATATTCTTTATGGAGCCAAGAACATAAACACATACCAACGTTGACTTCGTGCTGTTTCTTCACATTTGGAACTGTGTCGATTGTAACATCAGGCTCCAAGTTCTGCCAGAAAAAAAGTAATACATTGATAATAAAAAAATGCAATAAGAAATTTTTAGATGGAAGCAAATGAATTGGAGCAAATTAATGGAGGAGAAATAGTACATCTTGGTTAAGAGTTGGATGCAACCAGCCAGTAGTTATTGCTTTAATGGTTGTTATAGCTTCCAATCCACCAGCTGCCCCAAGCCCATGTCCAATCATTGACTGAATCATGAAACAAGAAACCCAGGTGAACAAAAATCTCATTTAAGATCACCAACAGCTGATATGATTAAAGGGATATTGTGTGTATCTCACCTTAGTTCCATTCATCTTAATCTCAGATGTGTCCTTAAAGACCTTCTTAATCGCATTAACCTCTGCCAAATCTCCTGCTAGTGTTGATGTTGCATGAGCATTCACATAGTTCACCTGTATATAAATTGTAATTTAAGCCTTGTATTTATTTTACAATCTTGAAATGATTTGAATGAAGTTTAGATTTATTTAACCTCTTCAGGGGAAACTCCTGCATCTTCTAAACTCTTGGATATGCAAGATGAAACTCCGAGACCATCTGATCTTGGATCTGTCATGTGATGAGCATCACAAGTTACGGCACCTCCCAGATACTCAGCAATTATGTTAGCTCCTCTTTTCATTGCATGCTCCAAGCTCTCCATAACCTGTTCAGAAAGAACACATTTAGTACTAACAGAATTAAGTATCCTGGAAACTTGACAGAATTTTATTTATGATTACCAGAACTCCACAGCCCTCTCCCATGACAAAACCATCGCGATCTTTGTCCCAAGGTCTTGAAGCTTTCTTGGGGTCCTCATTTCTTTGGGAAAGAGCTCGACAAGCAATAAATCCACCGACCCCAGTAGGTATAATGGCAGCTTCTGTCCCACCAGCGACCATGATATCCGCTTCACCTCTTCTAATGTGATTTGCAGCCGCGTAAAAGCAGTAATTAGCAGTTGCACAAGCTGTTGAAATAGAGTAATTTGGTCCCATTAAACCAGTGTCTATAGCTAACAATGCTGAACCCATGTTGGTGATTGAATAAGGTATGAAAAATGGAGTTATTTTCTTATATCCCTTTTGAATAAGAGCTTCCACTCCAGTGGTAAAAGATGTTAGGCCTCCCATGCCTGATCCCACCACAACTCCAATTCTTGTTCTGTCCATCTACACAAATGGATATAAAATTCTCATTAGAGCTATGTCTAAATGATAAAGGGGACTACATTTTGCTATTAACTAAACAATGTCACTTGCTTTTTCAAGGACTTGAGGGCCAAGGTTGGCATCATCAAGGGCTCTTCTGCCAGAAACCAAGCAGTATCTCCAACAATCATCAAGACGCCGATCATTCTTCCCATCAATGTAGCCCTTGGAAGAAAAATCTCGAATCTGACCCCCAAATCGAACAGAGAAGCTTGAAGCATCAAATCTATCAATTAGGCTGATTCCACTCTCTCCCTCTAGAAGTTTGTTATAGAATGTATCAATGTCACTACCAAATACTGATACAAGTCCCATTCCTGTAATGACAATTCGTTTTTTGGGATCTTTTTCGCGCTTGGCAGCTGAAACTGTTGGGGAAGCCATAGCCCTGATCTTTCTGCATTTTGTAGCTGTAGTGTGACACTAAATTAGAACCAAACTCCCATGAAGGAAAAAAAAAAGTCAAAATTTTCCATCTAATAACAACCTATAATATGTCAATTTTTAATCACATGAGTAACCTCTAATACCACAAAACCAACAATAACATCAAGCCTTTATGCAAATAATTTTTGTTTAATTCTAATGAGCTAGCATTGTCCTCCTCATTTGGCCTTAACAATAAATGTTTCCAAGGAATAACAGAAATGATCTAGAATCAAAAGAGCTTGTAAGTAATACCTGAAGAACAAATTAACCCACTTTGTTTAGTACCAGCTGATGCAGATTGTAAGTTCTCCACTGGCCTAAGCCCATTGTACTGAGCTAGAGAAGCCCCATTGCTCTTTACTTCTCTGTTTCTAAAACCCACCCCAGAAGCAGAAGCTGTACCCGCAAAACTAGCCATTTATTACACACTTTTAATTCGAGTCTCTCTATTTGCTGTCAATCTATAACAGGTAATGATATATATATATATATATATATATATAAAAGATACATACAGAAGAGGAAAAATAAATAAATAAAATGAGAACTTTGGGTTTGCAGTGAAAGAGAAGGAAATGAAAACACTTTGTTTGTTTCGTTCGAATTTTGTTCATTTAGGTAAGAAACAAACTTTGGCGATGGAAGCAAAAAAAACAAGGCACTTCCCATTTTCTCTATTTTGTTTTAACCGCTTAACTACCCCTAACCACCAGAATTTCAGTAGTTTATTGCTTGGTGTCTTGTCTTCGACATGTCCCACGGGGCGTGGGTGGCTCGATAGTATAGGGTTCAGGATCTCATCTTTAAAATCATGAGGTTCGAATTTAAGAAGTGCATTTCTTATAAGAGTCAGGGGTTTGATCTACTCCGCTTAAGCCTGAAATGGGTGATTTGACAGCGAGATTTCTAACGATTCCAAAAAAACAAGTATTGTCTTGGGCACGCACTAAATGAGTGTGATTTGTTAGCAAAAAATACTTAGAATTTGGTTGTCAATTTTGAGTTCGAGTTTATGATGCGCATTTTTTTTATAAAAGTCTGAGTCAGCAGGAAATTTTACATATTCTATTTAATCCCGAATAAGATGATTTGACGCCGAATTCCAAGATTAAAAAAAGAACAGGAGTCTTGTCTTGACACTTGAACACGCGGCAGTTTGTTAGCACTTTCTTCGCACATGAATTCTTGAATGCGTGCCGTTCATACAACAAATACAATACAAGCCAAGCCAAGCCAAGCCAAGCCAGCACCAACAGGAAAGTTTGAGGAACGGAACAGCTGTAATTCTTGACGGCTGTTTTGATTTTTTTGCTAGATTTATAGGTTACCCGCCTTCCCACTCCCCAAAATGGGAGAGCCATTTTGATTGATAGATCTTGTGAAATTATTTTTATAAAATATAATATAAAAAGATGTTACCCAATAGATGTTATTTAGTGAAATTATCTTGTGAAATTTATTTGAAAGCTATCATAAAGTAATTAGAGTATTTCCAATAATGTTTCAACATAGTTCTTTATTTTTATCAAAAAATTTCATCAAGTTTAATTTAAGGTATTATGTAACAGGATATACTTGAACAATCATTTTTCATATTTCATAAGTATACTTGAACAATCATTTTTCATATTTCATAAGTATAAAATACTTTATTATATAGATAATGTAATGTCAGTTAATTGATCGTTATGGTAGTATTGATTTATGTGTAGCGCATCATTTTTTTTCCTCCTAAATCTAATAAATATGGTAACCGAAAAATTAAATTAGATAAAAATAAAGAGTCTTATTGGATACTCACTCTCTAGAACTAAAATAAGAAATTGATTTTTCGACTCTTTAGAAATGCTAAGTAAACCCAAGTAGATACAAATATCCTCCGACGATAAATTTGTACCAAAAAATTCCTATTTAGTCTGATCATAAAATACTTAGTGGTACAAAATATATCCATTCCTCATTGTGAACTTGTTTGGAAGAAATTTCTTTAAAGCCTAATTATAAAGCGTCTCTAGTGATACAAACTCAAATAAGCGAGAACAAATTAATCTCTTCTTTCTAAAAGATTGTCTCGAAAATATTTTGTTTCAAAACTAATTATCTGATGATCCAATTCGTTATTTAGGAATTATTTGTGTTATAAGTTTTAACGTAAAATAAGAAACAACCAAGGGTCCATAGCTCAGTGGTAGAGCAATTGACTGCAGATCAATAGGTCACCGGTTCGAACCCGGTTGGGCCCTCTCAATTTGTTATTATTTTTATTTGTACTGGATGGTTAATTTATTATATGCTTAATTTTTCATCAATTTCTTGTGAATATATATTTGATTCCAAATCATATGATGATGATTTTGAGTTGCTGAACGGCCTTTTCATCTTTTTTCAAGTTGCATCAGATCAGGTGGTGGCGCGGCGGCGAGGGCGAGGGTTCATATTCTACAACAAAAACTGTGGGCTAATATGGGTATCTTTTTGAAGTTACTGAGCAATGAAAGGATAAGCTGCTGCTGCTAGTGCAAGGACGTTGAGAGACTGGAGTTCGATGACGAGATGCTGGTGCGAGAGAATGGCTGTTGCCATTCTCTTTCTGCTCCCTCTCTTCTTTCAGTGTGTGTAGTTGTTGTTTCACTTTCACATGAATGGTCACAACTCACAAACGAGTTTACAAGCTTGGGACTTCACTGATATTGACCATTGGACTGGACTAATTATTAAAACCAAAAAGAACTTTTGGAGACCTCAGAAATATTATTCACAGAAGGTTCCATCGGGTTGCTGGTTGTTAAAATTATATTAACAGGAATAACATGAAAGACTTAAAAGGCTTATCTAATTGCCAAAGAGAAAAATGAAAAGAATCCTATCAGAAGCTTAATAATGAATGATACACAAACTGCCCACAGCAGTGTTAAAACAATAGAAGCTTAATGAGATTGTACATCACTTTCACCGCATTTCTGGCTGGCTCAATAACTATTCTCAGAAGTTTCTCCCTTCAAAGCTGACCCGCTTCCGAAGACAACAGAGAGCAAAATCTTGTACATAATAGCCATTCAATTTCCAGGAACCCGTTTAAGAATCACTAGACACATACTCCCATGCAAAGAACTAACCACTTACAAGACAATTAAATATTAATGGAGAAACGAAATGAAAATGGAACAAAATGGACCTCTTTACCATAAAACAATCAATAATGAGGTTGGAAAAGCTCAATATGGACCTTCAAGTCAAATCATAAAAAAACTTCCAGCTATGCAACTTGCTCATGTTAATAAATCTCGCTATTTCTGTATCTAGTATAATCAACAGTGTAAAACTGGTATCATCTCCGTTTTCTCTTTACGCATGCACCACCTGTTGTGCCCCCTCTCCATCTACCAGCATCAGAGAGCTGTGATGATGCACCATGTACCACCGCCCATTATGGAACTCGAACACATTAGTCATGTTAAGTGGTCCAGTGTCAATGTCAATGTAGGTTTTCATGGTAACCCATGCCATGTCTGACAGCACCCGAGCCCGCACATCCTGAACCTGTAAGTCGACCCCTTGTTCCCAATTAAACACAATCTGCCAACTTTGAATTACAGAGTTATACCTGTAAACAAATATAATTTTTCTTAAAAAAATAAAGAAAATAGAACAAGACGACTCCTGTTTAATTTCGGTAAATCATGAAAATATAACATTATTAAGAACCTTGAAAGCAAAATTGCACTAGCAGACAACATTTAACACTTCTTCAAGAAATATAAACTTCATAAACCATAATTTTCTTTTAAATGGGGAAGGAAGCCTTCACCCTACCAACCCCCGTGTGTGGAAAAAAAAAATTAACTTGTATAACAGTTAGAAAGGTGGATGGATTGCCGGGTATTATACAAAGTAAACCCTTCCTTTAAGATCTTTCATACCAAAATTTAATACTAAAGAAACAGATGCACTGAACAATGTAACGGAGTCTTGCTATCAAAAAGCACAAACTCACTAGTTACCAATCCGGCAATACACGCTCAGTTACAATCACAATCTATACATGCATATTCAAAATCACCCTCAATTTCTTACCACCATTTCCCTCCTGCGGTCAACTTTCAATTCTCAACAATACCTAACGATACATTTGCCAAAAGACCCAATCTTAATCTGAGTATCATAATTCATACATACACCACATGCACATAGATTTACATGTATATCTAGTCATCATATGTGCAAAGTTTAGCCATTTATATCAAATGCAAACATATCATAATAGTCTCCCCATTTATATCTCTATTTATAAAACACAATCAACCATCACATGGGCATGCCCCGAAAAGTTGAAAATGCAATGGTGCTAAAACTTAACCTGATGCTGCTGAACCACATTTTCCAAACTAAATAGAAGGAATCATACCCTGAAAAGAGTTCTCCTGATGCATGAATACACTTCACATAATCAGCATTAAGCCAAAAATGACCCATCGCTGGAAGAGACCTTTCTCTGATGATGTTAAAAAATTTGGCATTTACATTCACAACAGCTCTTGTAGCCGCATAGTAAGCTTTCCACCCATTAACTGGCATCACACCATCTTGCTCCAATGTAAAATCCTAACCCAAAAATAGATTAAACTAATTATTTATGCATGCCCAGAGTCGAAATATAGTCAAAATCCAATGCATTGATTTGAGGGTGTAATTTATACAGAAAGTTCATCAAAATTTTGTCTATTAGCAATTACTGGTCCGGTTTAACAAAATACAATTTACACAAGTTTAAAATGAAATGAAACTACAATTGTGGTCAAAACAAAATAAAAACAAGATCATCTTGGAAATATTATAAATTAAATTACCTTATGATAAAGAGCTTTCCAGGCATTATCGTCATTGGCAGCTTTTCTCATCAACGAATTGGTCATCGAAAGCCGACACAAACTCGGATAATCCAAATAACTAAGCGCGTGCGTCGTAATCTCCGGCACCAACTGCTCCATCATTGACGCGCCGCTCCCACGCTCCGCAACCACAGCCGCCGCCGCGGCGTGTCTCCTCAGCTCCAACATATCCCGATCGGCTGAACTTCCCGCTGCAGCCCCGTTGCAAAAACACATGCAGTTGCAGGAGTTCTTCCTTGCCGTTGCCGACGTGGCAGTACTCGTTCCGTCCGATTGTTTTTCCGATTTCGTTGATCGGACGGTGAGAATGATGAGGAAAGTAAAAATCGTGAAAATCGCGGCTACTAGGAATTGAGACGAGAAAAAAGTAGAGGTGATAATCTCCATTCATAAGACATAAGAGCTACCAAAAAAGTGAAACCCTAGGATTTTTTTTTCCCGGACAAAAAATGATTGTAAATTTTGTTGTGTTTCTGTTTAATGTTTTAAAATTTTATTTTTTGGTAATAGTTTTGACCCCAAAAAAATCCTAAAAGTGTCGCGAAACGTAGTTGCAGAGAGGGAGCGACAGAGAGAGGAAAGGTAAAAGGTTTGTAACTCGTAACTCGTGACTCGTAACTGGCACAGAAGAAAATAGGACGTGTGAACTCTGGTTCAAAACTAGCAAGTCATAATCTTAGAGGATAATAAGGTAATTGTAAATTAAACGACACTGATTTTTTATTGGGAGGAAGACTTTTTTTATTTTTTTTTGAACGCAAGTAAAATTTCGGCTACTTCATGCTCTTACCATAAATATATTATTGAATTCGAATTTAAAAACTGACAATTAAATTTTAAATCATTTGTCATTAAACCAGATATTTGGAGACCTTTTGTTTTTGTTTTTGTTTTTGTGTTTCCTTTTCACATGTCAAGGAGATTTAAATTATACTTATGTTGATGGTGTATTTGTGACCAAGTGTTTGAACAGTACGGCAATGGCAGAGATGAAATTTCTCATTTTGGGAGGACGAATGTTCTAAGGGTATTAGCCATTCTTCGATCAGGTATGGTGTTCAGACTCGGTTTCCTGGATTTGACCGACCTGAGGACACACATGGTGCAGATTTCAGAGACCGACAACATCAGAGCCGAGACCGACCACTTTAGCCCGGTAGCTCAGTTCAGTCTTATCATTCATCTTGAATATGGAGAATGAGCTCAGATATTTTGGGTCAGATCGGAAGTGGTTGGAGTAGTTTGGCACAATATTTGACCGTCCTCATGACGTCCGACGTGTGACCGGGACCGTTTGGACTTTTCCCTCTGACATGTACCACCGTATGAGAAATCTCTACATGATGACATTATAATTGTTGAGTGTGGCAGTGTATAAAACATAGTGATTTGATGGGGAGTCAGATGGCAGATTTGCTTTCAGCGAGGCAGTTGGGGCAGAGAGCCCGCCAATCGACAGGAAATCCACGTGACTGACATCATAGAGATATGAGAATAGTATAATATCTTACTTAGTATATAAAGGGAGGGTAATCTCATTTGTAAGGTTAGCAAAAATTTCACTAAAGTACTATTTGTAAAAACCACAAAGCAAACAACTCGGTAACACTTGACCACCCTTGAAAAGAGGTCGGCCGAACTCGGTTCAGTAATAAAACTAATACTCTACTTTGTTCCCGTGGACGTAAGTTGGATTTATTCCGCCGAACCACGTAAACCCTATTGTCGATCTTATGCTTATTTTTTCTTCTGCTAAGTTTGCTTTTGGTCCCTGTAACTAAACAAATTTACGGTTGGAGGATGATTGTTCTGGGAGCAGTATTCCGAGCTTGCCATCGGAACGAAAATCACCCGTCAACAGTTGGCGCTGTCCGTGGGGAAAAGACAAAAAACAGCTTACGTAGTAAGACAATGGCAGGAGACGGGAACCATAGATCGTCAGAGGGTTCAACAACTGAGTGGATAGAAAGAATGTAAGAAAGCATGAGAAAGGAAAGGGAGACAAACCAGACCTTCATGAAGGCCATGATGGAGAAACTGGAAAAGCTAGAAAAAAATGAACGATGAAATGATGGAGGCTGGTCCAGGCCGGATGAGAGTTGCGTTGAATACCCGGGAGTATGAGGAAAGCTCTTTGGGTCCCAACACAATAGTGTGTCTGAGCGAAGAAATCGTATTATATTGGATATAGTACGATCTATGATGATCTATACAGATCTTCCATATTACCTTTGTGGTTACGCTTTACTTATTACTGCTCACACACTTAACAGAGTTCCATCAAAAACCGTTTCTACGACCCCATATCAGCTATGGTACGGTAAAAATCCAAGTTTTAGATATTTGAAGATTTGTGGGTTGTCCTACATACGTTAGAGTTACGCAGCACGATAAACTAACACCTAATAGTATAAATACATTTTCGTTGGATATCCTGAAAATTCTTTGAGATATCAATTCTATAATTCTGAGAAACGAAATGTATTTTTATTGCTCATTTTGCCAATTTTCTTGAAAATGATATTTTGAGAGAATGTGAGAATTGTAGAAAGATTGAAGTCTCTGATATGGAACCAGAGATCCAACTAGGTGAATGCTTTACAACACAGATTCTACGTAGGTCGAATAAAATATCAAGGCCTCATAAGGAGCTGTTTTTAATGTCTGACGTGACATTGATGTTCTCCTTCTGGAGGAAACAGATCTGACTACATATAAACAAACGATATTGGATATCGATTCGGAAAAATAGAAGGTAAAAAACCCTCGACTGTCCAGGCTCTTACAAAGAAATACACCTCTACACTCGAACCTAACACCCGACAACCAAGTGCTAATTTTTTTACCACCAAGTCACATATATTGGGGAATGGGGAAGTGAATTGATACTTTTGATTCTGCAGAACCACAAAATAGATGCAAACTGAAAACTAAACTACAAAAATTTATTAAAATCAATAAAGTACAACAAAAATTACAAAATGAATGCCATCGACGCTTCCATGGCAAAATAAGCTTCAATAGCATATGAATAGTAGACTTGCCAAGTGTATGATGAATTCATATGAATCTCGAGAAGCAACAATCGAGCTCATTCGGAGATTTCACATTTTGAATGACTTGCAAGGACGTAATCCAATTGACTATCTTGTTCTTGTTTGATGAAAGGAAGGGTCCCTGGATTTTCTTCCTCCAGAAGACGACTTAATGGTGTTTGTGGAGGGTAATTATTCAAAATGAAGTCAATCTCGTCTCTACTGATTTCTTTCTGATTAAGAAGAACCTGTAATGCAAGTCCAAAAAGAAACCACAAGTCAGTTAGATTATTCGGAGCATTAACTCTAGTTTACAACTAAGCAGTAATTGGGTTCACTCTCCAAGCCAAACTACCTTCACAAGTTTAAGCAATGCCGCATGGTGCCTCCGAAGCAGAGTGACTGTCCTTCCATACATGTCTCGCAATAACTCTTCAGTCCGTTGTGCAACATTGTCATCCAAATCGAAGTTGACAGAAGGTTCAATTAGGCCATAGTCATCATAGAGGGATCCTTCAAAGTCCAGCCGTGGGCCCACAAATTTAACTTTCTTTCTCCATGGAGGTGGTTCTCCATGAATGACCATTGGATCGTCCAAATTCCATCTGTTTGCAAGAGAAGACTCGATATTAACATCCCCATAGAAAGTAAGAACTCAACAGCATGTGGCAGTTCAAAAGACACCAACATGGTTAAAATTTTACGAGCCAGCCAGGATGCATCTGCTAGGTAGTTAACTGATGCTCTGGACGTGTCCTGTCCATATATGACCTCCTCTGCAGCCCTCCCTCCAAGTAAAACCTTCACAAAAATGAACTCAAATGAAAAACTCAGAACACAATCAAGAAAACGATAACAGAACTTAACTAGCCAGACTGGGATTCACACCTGAAGGCGATGCAGCAATTGTGGGAGCCGCTCAAACATGTATGATTCATCGTCAAGCCGATGAAATACTACTTGAGATAATGTCTGCAAAACACACTCAACACCTGTTACTGTGGATAACAAGTGATAAACAACATAACAGAACAAAACAAAACTGAGAGGATAAATAATTAAAGATTAGACACGCATCAGGAGAAATTCTCTAATCTGATGGTCACCGATTTCTTTTTGGAAATGTCGGAAACCCCGCCGCCAAACCACCCGATCCGGGCTTAAATGGAGCACGTAAAACCTCCGGCTGCCCCGGGCTCTTAAAAGAAATGCACTCCCTTGACTCGAACCCAAGACCTGACAACCAAGACCTAGGCCCTTTGCCACCAAACCACACCCCTTGGGGGCCAAATTTGCTACAACCTAAATAATATCACAGGTAATTCCACCTGATGACATTCAATCCTCCTGATATAAATAATTTAGCTAACTTGGGAAGCAGGATGTATTCATGGCTTTCTCAATAATTAAGAGCAAAGCGGATCCCAAAGAATTTCTCGAAAGAGAAAGAGATTAAAATAACAAAGGAAACAGGAATATGACCTGACCACGAGGAACAATAGAAATGCGATCACAACATTCAACTTTTGCATTTTCATATCGTCTGAGCAGATGAGAAGTCATGACAACTCCAACTTCAGTAGCAGCTCTACGGCACTGTCCCTGATGATCCAATTCTATACCAAGACGTTTGGGTCCCACTGTAAGCCGGTCAACTGCATCATCCATGTCTGACGAAAGAATGGATTCATGCCCTTTCCTAACTGCCACAAGAGCAGCCTCTTGGACCAGCTGAGCCAACCTTGCCCCTGTCCATCCTGACAACCAAAAACATGATTCAGAAACTGAACTGATAAATTTCAATTAACCCAAAAGTCAGTAGTATACCAGGTAAGTTTATGGCGTATGAAGTTAAATCAACAGAATCTGACATTTTCACTTTGCTTGCATGAATTTTCAGAATTTCTGTTCTCCCTTTTGCATTTGGAGGGCGAATTCGTATCTACAGGAAGCCATTGCAATGGTGAACAGCAAAGTACACGAAGCTTTGATAGTATTTTAAGGAAAACAGAGGAACATATGCACATATCATCAATAAGTCGGCATTTTTTCTCAATAAAGCATCATTAGAAGGAGAGATTTTGCCAAGAGGAAATACATAATGGGATAAAAGAGTAGCTTTCTTTCTTTCTCTACTAAATCACTACATTGCTTAGCTAGTTATGCCGGCTGATTGAACAATTAAGACAAACCTTTCGATCAAAACGGCCAGGTCGAAGAAGAGCAGGATCAAGCAAATCCCTTCGATTAGTTGCAGCTAAGAATATAACACCTTTACCAGTATCAAACCCATCAAGTTCTATCAAGAGTTGATTGAGAGTGGTTTCCCTCTCTTGGGTGGCTGCATTATACAAATGGTCTGTAGTTTCCTTGAAAATTCCTTGACGCCTGATTATCCAAAACCAAACATGATTAGTCAAATTATTAACACACAACCTAGGGTGGAGTTGAGAGCTTCATACATTGCAATCCAAGCCCCAAGTTAGGGCTGGAGGTAAAATTACATGTGGTACCATTTTATGAGGTTCTTATGCCTATTACTGTATTACATGGAGGAGGAAAAAGAAACTAATTCAGCAGAATTCAAAACCACAGCACCCATACCTAGTAGCCAGTGCATCGATTTCATCAATGAATATAACAGATGGTTTGTTTACCTGCCCAGAGCATCCAAGAGATCCTCAGTAAATCAATTCTAAGCAAGCACTTATAATAGGCATTGCTGCATAATCGAAAATATAAACACTTCGATGTCCTCCAAAATATAAACATTTCGACATTTATATTCCTCAAAAACCAAGTGATGCAAAGTGAAAAAAAACCTTGGTATTAGGACGACACACAACAAATAACAAAAAGTCATTATAGCAATCATAACCAAACTGGAAAATCCAATCACCTTAGCTCTCTTAAATAGATCCCTGATACGAGCAGAACCAACACCAACTAATACTTCAACAAATTCAGATCCAGCCATCTGGTAGAATGGAACTCCAGCTTCACCAGCTATGGCCTTGGCAACTAAGGTCTGAAAAGGCATCAGTAAACTTCAATATTTGTAGAAAATATTCATCCACGTATTTTAAACTTGGCTAATATATAAAACTAACCTTGCCACAACCAGGAGGACCCTCCAATAGGACCCCATGAGGTGGCTTTATCCCCATTTTATCAAAAAGTTCTGGATTCTTCAAGTACCTCACCAGCTATTCAGCAGAACATTAGAGGAATTCATAAGCTTCTATCAATTGAAATTAGGAATAGAGTTCAAAGTTACAGTTTAAAATAACAAAAAAAAAAGTTCTCCATAATAAAACGAAGATGATCTTAGACTAAATAGATTCATAGGAATTTCCAGTTGGAATTTAATAGTAAAGAAAAGTAAACAATGTTAAAGGATCAATAAGTATATGCGAGTCTAGCCTCAAAAAAGAAAAAAAAGGATATCCTAAAATAAATGTTTGATTGTTAACTTTGTGCCTTTCAAGGTCTTTGAAAAATGGAACAACAATGAAAGCCAAATACCCCAGTGCTTGCAAAAACATACAATGAAGAATTCATGGAGGGAAGATGGTGGTGACAATACCTCTTGAAGTTCCTCTACAGCTTCATCAATCCCTGCCACATCGCTAAACTTGACTCCTGTTGAACCCTAAGAGAACATCATTGCAAAATAGTAAAAGACTTGCATTTTAAACTGTATTAACATAAAAATATTGGGCCACTAGGTCATGAAAAGAAACCAACATCGACACGAGCTTCTGCTTTAGAACGTGAAAAATCAATCCCTTGCCACAGATCCTGCGAAATGTAGAAAGAATATCACGCATAAACCTTGTAAAGAAAATAAACAACATGAAATCAGTCAAGCTCTTCATGCATAGAAAACAACAGATATAAGATTGAAAAATGCAGAAACAAAGTGACAGTTACCCATTTCCTGAAGTTCTTAGGTTTTCTTGAAAGTGTGAAACGGATAAGGAGAACCATGGTCAAAAGAACAAGAGAGATTGGTTTAAGCATCTCAAGACTGGCAGATAAACCACCAAAAGTGTAAAATTCATAGAACTTGGAGAGAACACCTCCTTCACCGGAAAGATCGACTATATAATCTGAAACATTCTCAATGATGCCCAAAATAAGACCACGGAAAAGATTCACAAATGGTCTGGTTATGGGCCATACAACATATACAGTTGTCGCAAAGATGAAACTAGTTACAGCAAAGACTGCTGAAGCAAGGAATCCACCAACAACAGCTGCCGCCGCAGCCATTATTGCTGTCACCATACCCAGCTCCACCATCAATCTACTAGATATGGAAGATGCAACCGGGTGAGGGTACTCTGGCAATTTTCCCACCCAAGACTGCAGCACAAGATACAAAGAAAATCTAATCAGAAAAAAGGATTCCAAAGCGATAACTAATCAACAAAAACGAGTTAAGAATTGATCACCGTCATATGCCTCTCAATTTCATATTGTGGACCTGTGTACTCGTCCAAAAGTGCCTGAGCTTCATTCTCATCCAGCTTCATTGTCCTACCAATGCACACAATCAATGTGATATAAAAAAACCAAATAAAATAAACAACAATCAAAACTCAAACAAATGATCATTCCAATTCACCATTTGGTTCTTTGCAATCTCTTATCACCGGGAATATCTTTCAAATCAACTACAAAATCCCTATGCCCATTTCCAAAAGCTACTCCATTAATCTCCTTCGAAATCAGCAACTTGACCTTATCACTTTTCATGTATTTCCTGAAATCCTCAACACTCATTTTTGGCAACTCCTTCACATTTTTATCAAATTCCTCTTCCTCTGATAACTGGTCCTCGAAAACTTGCTCAGGCACATAAAGCTTCCCTTTATATTCCCTCAAAATGTCCTTCAAATACACACTTCCACTCAGATTTTGATTGTCGTTCTCTTTTTTCGATTTTGCTCTATTTAATTTCTCCGCCAAAATTTGAAAAATACCCACGTCATTTTTCTGACTCAGATTCTGTTTCTCTTTCAAACTATAGAACTTTTCGCCAATTAGGTATCTGGGTTCCACCTGGCTAGGATTTTCCTTCAAAACTCTAGTGACAAAATCTTCTCCGGTGTGTTTGCTAGTATCCCCAGGTGGCGATAATTCACAGAGTACGGTAAATGATCTGTGAAGAAAATTGGTTCTCGTTTGACATTTCCGGGCCAATTGTAAGGGCTTAGGGTTTCTGGGGATTGATCTTGTATAATTGTAGGGTTTCGGAAGCTCAACCCTGCACGAAATGAGAGTGTCAATGGCGGTCATTCTTTGGAGGGAGATTCCAAATTAAGGTTTCTTTTACAGGGTTTAAGAAGGATTGAGTTGGAAATGACAAAACTTCATTTCATATCATTGCTGTTTTTTTTTTTTTTTGGGGGGGGGGGGGGGGGGTGTGGAGCAATTTGAACAATAAAGGTTATCGAATTAGGGTTTTTAAAAATGAAATGAGAGTGAAGAAAGGATGGAGCTTGGAAACCTGTTTTCCAGTTTATCCAAAACAGACGTTAGCGCCTAGACCAAACGGTGTCGTATTGAAATAAAGAAAATGACCACATGAAACCTGGTTTGTTTGAAGTAGACGGCGTCGTTTATCTGCTAATCATAAATTGAGAAACATACAAATAAGCATGGCAAAAAAGTCAGGCCGACTCAGCCTGTCCGGGATAAAAAAAATTGGACCAGACTTTAAAAGTAAAGGCTTGTCTTGGGTAATTAATATTGATAATGTAGATATTCATTTTCCATTCAAAATAGTTCTCAGCTCATTTCAATTTATTAGAATCCAAAAATCTTCTAATGAATTTGCGACAGTCATATACAAGACAACAATTAAACACTAGAAGAATATTTTTCATTTCAATATAAGAAAAATAATATTTACATAATAAATAATATGTACCACATGCCCAAATGTGTTGATCTGCAAACCGGATTCTTCCCATCAATGCTGTGATATTGTTACCCTGGAAGCTTAAGGAATTGGTAGTGGCTCTTCTGAGTGAATCAGAACTGTCACTATCCGATGATGATGTCGAATCAATTATAGACAAGGTTTGCTGAATACTATACAAAGCTCATAATTTGGTGTGTTGCACTGATTCTTCTACAGACAATGGCGGAGGCAAATTTAAAAGGAGATGGGAAGATTGATCTTGAAGACTGGAAGTAATATGTGGCAAAGAATCCATCCATCTTAAAGAACATTACATGACTCTTCCATATTTAAAGTTGTTCCTGAAAGCTTAAGGAATTTTTGATTTTTGATTTTGGACTTTGATTTTTATTTTTCCAGGGAAATAACTCTACCATTTCCAAGCTTAAAAGGAAATCAAGATTCCTCAAGGCCATTGAAGTGCAGCTCAATGAGATTGACATCTTGTTGATTGTGCTGTATTAACAATACTTTTATTGATTCATTATATGGAAATTGTACATTTGGTTTGCTTGTTGCTCCAAATTGTCTCATAAATCAAGTCTAGTTTCTGAAAATTAATTCTTAATTTGCAGTTTATGCCTTTATGGTTATTAAAAACCAAACTAAAGGGGAGCCCCGGGTGCAGTGCTTATCAAAATATTCGAAATACACATAAGCTTAGTCAGAAAAATCTTAGAATTCAAATCAATTTCATTCCATTAAAGCAAAAGTAAGATGCATACACAACAGATTCACAAAACCCAATATTCAATCCCAATATAATGTAACCAAGGTTTCTGTGAACTTCAGCACCCACTATTTTATTAAATAGTGGGTATTGGATAGTTGCATATATCATTATCGTATATGTTGGACGATTATGAATATCTGCATTGATGGACGAATGTGGATATCAAGTATCAACTCTAAAAGTTTTAACGGATATGGATATGATGCATATATCAACTCAAAATTTGCCAGCCAAGTACCCATATTTAGGGATGAGCAACGATTCTAGGTTTATCCAGAATTGTTTGGAATCAAATCAAAAATTTAGTTCTGGAATCGAAACCGATTATATTAGGGTAGGTTCCGATTCCTAATAGTTAGAAATCAAATTTTCCCAGATAGGTTCATGTTCTTCAATATTTAAAACCGAAACTGGACTACAAAACCGAAAATATGTACCCGAATTAATATTAAATTAGCTCAGAATTTATGATTTATTTGGAGCAATTTGTTTTAAATTTAGATTAGTATCATTATTCATGAGATATTTCTATAATTAATATCCAATTTGAGAAATGAATTACAACTTTTATTTTTTTTAACATGTTTTCAAAAATTGAGAAGAGTGAGAGTGAAGATAATAACTTCAATCTCTATACGTGTCCCATTTTTTTTTCATATTAACTTTTAATTTATAAAATCTCACAAGGTAAGACATATTTTTGTGCATTGAAAAACTAATATATATTTTTTATTGTCAAATCAGGGTAATCCAGAATCGAACCGGAATTTAATCGAAATCGATAAATAAGTTACCCTATTTAATATAGTAGATTCCACTTCCTAATATTATGAACCAATTTTTTTCGAGTAGGTTTCGATTCCAAGTGGAACCGAAACTGGTTGAGAAGAGCGGGAGTGAAGATAATCACTTCAATCACTATAGATCTCTCATTTTAAGTAAAATACATATCAAATGGTTATGCTCATTTTTTTCTTATTAATTTTTAATTTATAAAATCTCACTAGTTAACACATATTTTTGTTCAACAGAGAGTTGAAAAGCTAATATATTTTCTTTTCATAGTCAGAACAGTGTAATCCAAAATCGAACTGAAAAATCTAATCGAAATCGATAAATAAGTTACCCTATTTAATATGGTAGATTCCACTTCCTAATATTATGAACCAATTTTTTTCGAGTAGGTTTCGATTCCAAGTGGAACCGAAACTGGTTGAGAAGAGCGGGAGTGAAGATAATCACTTCAATCTCTATAGATCTCTCATTTTAAGTAAAATACATATCAAATGGTTAGGGGTGAGCAACGGTTCCGGGTCTACCCGGAACCGGTTGGAACCGGACCGATTTTCCGGGTTTGGAACCGGAACCGGTTGTAATCGGGTAGGTTCCGGTTCCAAAAATGAAGGAACCGATTTTATCCGGGTAGGTTCCGGTTCCAAAATGATCGGAACCGGAACCGGACCATGGAACCGATTTCACATCAATAGAGAGTATTTGCTGTGTGGATGGCAACATCACATTTTCGACATAAGTCATTGGATTTGAATTTTCATTGACATGATTAAGCTATTCTAGAGTCATTTACTGGAATTCTTTTTCTAGAAATCTTTCCTATGATTACGTGTTTATTATTGTGTTTCATCTGGTTTGTGTTAGCTTAGCGTAATTTTAAAATTTCGAAGAGCAGTCATAGTTTATAATTTTAAACCGTCAACTAATATCTGGTAATTTTAATTTTAACCAGTAGTCTCCTACATGAGATACAATAATAGAGAGTATTATTATCCCAACTCTAAAATATAAGTAAGAATATCATCATTAGGACCATATAAGTGAATACTCAAGAGAGCAAGTGTAGTTTGGTCCCCGTTTGGTCCTATGGACTCGTATTGGAATGTAGTTTTCATTAAAATATTTTAAAATAGGGTAATTCGGAATCGGACCGGAACCGGACCGGAACCAGATTGGAACCGAATAATAGGGTACCCTGTTTAATTGGGTAGGTTCCGGTTCCACTTAGTGCGGAACCGAATTTTTCCGGGTAGGTTCCGGTTCCATGCGGAACCGGAACCGAAACGGTTTTGCTCACCCCTACAAATGGTTATGCTCAATTTTTTCTTATTAATTTTTAATTTATAAAATCTCACTAGTTAACACATATTTTTGTTCAACAGAGAGTTGAAAAGCTAATATATTTTCTTTTCATAGTCAGAACAGTGTAATCCAAAATCGAACTGAAAAATCTAATCGAAATCGATAAATAAGTTACCCTATTTAATATGGTAGATTCCACTTCCTAATATTATGAACCAATTTTTTTCGAGTAGGTTTCGATTCCAAGTGGAACCGAAACTGGTTGAGAAGAGCGGGAGTGAAGATAATCACTTCAATCTCTATAGATCTCTCATTTTAAGTAAAATACATATCAAATGGTTAGGGGTGAGCAACGGTTCCGGGTCTACCCGGAACCGGTTGGAACCGGACCGATTTTCCGGGTTTGGAACCGGAACCGGTTGTAATCGGGTAGGTTCCGGTTCCAAAAATGAAGGAACCGATTTTATCCGGGTAGGTTCCGGTTCCAAAATGATCGGAACCGGAACCGGACCATGGAACCGATTTCACATCAATAGAGAGTATTTGCTGTGTGGATGGCAACATCACATTTTCGACATAAGTCATTGGATTTGAATTTTCATTGACATGATTAAGCTATTCTAGAGTCATTTACTGGAATTCTTTTTCTAGAAATCTTTCCTATGATTACGTGTTTATTATTGTGTTTCATCTGGTTTGTGTTAGCTTAGCGTAATTTTAAAATTTCGAAGAGCAGTCATAGTTTATAATTTTAAACCGTCAACTAATATCTGGTAATTTTAATTTTAACCAGTAGTCTCCTACATGAGATACAATAATAGAGAGTATTATTATCCCAACTCTAAAATATAAGTAAGAATATCATCATTAGGACCATATAAGTGAATACTCAAGAGAGCAAGTGTAGTTTGGTCCCCGTTTGGTCCTATGGACTCGTATTGGAATGTAGTTTTCATTAAAATATTTTAAAATAGGGTAATTCGGAATCGGACCGGAACCGGACCGGAACCAGATTGGAACCGAATAATAGGGTACCCTGTTTAATTGGGTAGGTTCCGGTTCCACTTAGTGCGGAACCGAATTTTTCCGGGTAGGTTCCGGTTCCATGCGGAACCGGAACCGAAACCGTTTTGCTCACCCCTACAAATGGTTATGCTCAATTTTTTCTTATTAATTTTTAATTTATAAAATCTCACTAGTTAACACATATTTTTGTTCAACAGAGAGTTGAAAAGCTAATATATTTTCTTTTCATAGTGAGAACAGTGTAATCCAAAATCGAACTGAAAAATCTAATCGAAATCGATAAATAAGATATCCTATTTAATATGGTAGATTCCACTTCCTAATAGTTAGGAACCGATTTTTTCCGAGTAAGTTTCGATTCCAAGTGGAATCGAAATCGAAATCGAAATCAGTTTTGCTCAGTCATACCCATGTTAGTGCTGGAGCGGAATAAGAGGCAACATATGGTGCGTTTGATAGAGAATATTATATAAAAAAAATATAAGTTAGCTTATAAACTATGAAATAACTACTAGAGTATAAGCTAGCGTCAAAAAATAATTTCACATTATGATATTATGATTTTGTAAGCGTTAATGCTAACGTTAAAAAATGTGTTTGATGGAGCGTTTTAATGCTAACCTTAACGTTAACGTTAACTAAACGTTTCACCAATCGGAATATTATCTTGAAATTATCAAGTTAAAGAGCGTTTAGATGTTTAGTGAAGCATTTTAACGATAACTAAAAAAACCACGAAAAAAGGCGCCTTTAGAGATAACTAAGGTTTTGTAGTAATTATGATCTATCACCTTCATTGAAGTTACCAAGTGGGGAAGCATGAACACTTTATCTTCTTTTAATAGCCAACAAACGGCCGTTACAAGCAGTAAACGTCGTATTTATTTTAAAAATTGAAACATATTCCGCCAGAGTCGTTGAGTCAAAAGCTTATATAGAGCCAACGGCTACAATACCGTTCTGTCATCTCTCTCTTCATCGATGAGATGACGGCAGTTTTAACGGTTCAGTAAAACTCGCCGGAAGATTCGCCCTCCGGGCGAGTCATCGTCTAAAATTAATCGGCAATCATCAGATCTTTAAATCACAAATTCTTTCCAAATTCTCATTCGATTCTTTCTGAGGGGAAAGTATCCGCGTTAAATTCTCTCTTCACTATTTGCTTCCAAAAAAATGTACAGCAATCCCTTTGGTGTACTTTCTGTTTTAATCTCTCTTCATTTAACCCAGAAGCTGGCTACATTTTAATGCTTATCGAATTTTAGCTTCTGGATTTTGTTATTATTTTTTTGACTTTTTTTTTTTTTTTTTTGCTTTTTGTAAAGATTGTTTTTTTTTTTTTCCAGTATGTCTGCGGTTGATATTGCATTGAATCACATTCATCAAGTTCCTAGTTACTGTAATAACCTATTAGACCTGTCTTCACGCGAGTCAATTTTGATATATTTAAGTGTTTCTGGTTCTTTAGTACCGATGCGTGTACTAGAGACTGATTCGATTGAGTCAGTGAAGCTTAAGATTCAAACATGTAATGGGTTTGTAGTGAAGAAGCAAAAGCTTGTGTTTGCAGGGAGGGAGTTGGCACGCAATCATTCACTAGTTAAAGATTATGGTCTCAGTGGGGGTAACGTTTTATATTTGGTTCTTAAGTTGTCCGATCTTTTGCTTATTACTGTCAGGACCAGTTGTGGGAAAGAATTAGAGTTTCATGTTGATAGGTATAGAAATGTTGGGTATTTAAAACAAAGAATTTCTAGGAAGGGGGAAGGGAAAGTTTTTCTTGATGTTGAGGATCAGGAGATATTTTGTGATGGTGAGAAGCTTGATGATCAGAGATTGATTGATGATATTTGTAAGGATAATGATGCTGCGATTCATTTGTTGGTTCAGAAATCTGCAAAAATTAGGTCTAAGCATGTTGAGAAGGATTTCGAACTATCTGTTGTAGCAGCTAAATCGAATGGGAGAACAGATAAAGTAAATGAAGGAGAGAACCCATCAAAAGAGTTTCATGTCGTGACAAGAGAGCCAATTGTTAGAGATTTCTGGTTGGAACCGGTTATTGTTAATCCTAAGGTGAAATTATCATGGAAGATTTGGGATCTGATTAAGTCCACCTTTGATGGGTTGGAAAGAGGTAATAAACCCGTTAGATCATCTGATGGTACTGGAGGGACTTATTTCATGCAAGATTCATTGGGTCAGGAGTATGTTTCTGTGTTTAAGCCCATTGATGAGGAGCCTAAGGCTGTGAATAATCCCCGGGGACTGCCATTGTCATCGGATGGTGAAGGATTGAAGAGAGGGACTAGGGTTGGAGAAGGAGCATTGAGGGAAGTTGCCGCCTATGTATTGGATCATCCTAAGAGTGGTCCTCGCTTGTTATCTGGTGAAACAATGGGCTTTGCTGGTGTACCTCCTACACTTATGGTTCGGTGCTTGCATGAAGGATTTAACCATCCAGAGGGTTATGAACATTCACTGAAAAATGTTAAGATCGGGTCATTGCAGATGTTCATGAAGAATGATGGGGATTGTGAGGACAAGGGCCCTGGGGCTTTCCCTGTGGAGGAGGTACACAAGATAAGTGTGTTTGACATAAGAATGGCAAATGCAGATAGACATACTGGTAATATATTGATTGGAAAGGGGGACAATGGTCAGATTGTGCTCATTCCAATTGATCATGGCTACTGCTTGCCTGAGAATGTAAGTGTTATTTTCTATTCTGTTAACAAAATGTTTTGCTATGAAAAGTTTTATCCAAATGAGAATGATTTTCTATTTTGTCCAAATGATCAGCTTAGATATGTAGTTGAAAGCTTGATTGAGTTGTATCCAAGTGAGAATCTCATTTTGAAGTTAAGATAGATTGTCAGTCAGATAGGGGCATAAAAGGAATGGAAATATCGGTGACTTAAGCTGGCTTTGTGTTGAAGAATTGACGATATTTTAAACTGCCTTTTGAGGTCAGACAAGATGGGTGTGGAATGGCTTAGAGATGATTCCTAGACAAAATAAATTTGCTACAAGTTGGTCAATTTACATGAATGTCTGACCCCTTGATTAAGTTTTGGAAGATTTTGTTTTACCCCTGGTGACGAAATATCTGCCCCCTTCTTGTTTCAATGTTTTGTTGAATTAGCTTCAGCGCTGCTGTGGTTATTATTTCAGATGACATTCTCATTGCATGCATTATCAGTATTTGGTTCTCTCTATACTCTCATCATCCTGGTCTTAGGCTAATATATGGATATTACTTTCACAGGGGCTATTTTCTTACCTGAGAGAGTGGTACTTTAAGGGCTGTTAGCCCAACCACTCTCTTAATTAACGCTACTTGATAATATTAAAGAAATGATCATTCAGGTTTTGAAATTAAGTCTTTTGATCTCTTTGCAGTTTGAAGATTGCACATTTGATTGGCTTTACTGGCCACAAGCTCGCCAGGCTTATTCTCCTCAGACAATCGACTACATAAAGTCACTAGATGCTGAACAAGACATTGCACTTTTGAAATTCTATGGATGGAATATTCCACTTGAGTGTGCCCGAACACTCCGTATTTCCACCATGCTTTTGAAGAAAGGTGTAGAAAGAGGTCTCACTGCTTTCGCCTTAGGAAGCATCATGTGCAGAGAAACTGTGAATAAGGAGTCTATTATTGAGGAAATTGTTCGTGAAGCCCAGGATTCCGTGCTTCCTGAGATGAGTGAAGCTGCATTTCTTGAAACCGTATCCAAAATCATGGACTCCCAGCTTGACAATCTCACAGATTAAACTCACCCGGTTCTTATATATTATGCATGTATTAATGAACAAACAAACAGTCCATTTTTGGATGGACTGCAGTTGCAGAATTATGAATGGCTCATATGGTTTTAGATGGGCCTAAAGTTGTATATTCCTTTCACTTCTGTCAACTGTTACTCAATTTGTATTGGAATGTTGAACAGAAGTTTAAGATGATGAATAATAAGTCTCTGAGATTATATATAGATCACAGGGCCTTGACCCGAACAGGATCTTAAAATCCCGGATACTTGTATGTTGATCTCTAGGGTGTATAATTTTAAGTTCTCGGGGGTTAGAGGCAACTCTAGCAGCGCAGGCTCACTTTCTTCAAAATGTGTAAGTCTTTATGTCAATCTTCCATGGAAAATTATGCAGAAAGACAGTCTTCCCTGGTGGATTGTACAGGTTTTATGATTGACCCTGCTGTTTTATTTTTGATGCAAAGCTCTAATTCTTCTGTCTTCACTTCTTCTGCATGTATGAGATTTCCTTGAATTCAGATTGGAGAAAAACAAAACATCTGTCATGGGAAATTCAGCATATGCCTTGCGTAAACAATATAATAAATATGGTTTCAGGGAAAAACAATATGCCATTCCACCATTCTGTTCATTCCTTTTTTCCCAATCAATTTTCAGTGATTTTTCTTTGCAGTGGAAGTAGCTCTTTGATTTCCCTTATTGCCGTCTCTACTGAATTCAACTTTAAAATTCCAGCTTCCAGGCAGCTCATATTTGTTATATAGCCTTCACAAACATTCTCCTCTTTTTTCCTTTTAAATCTTTTAATCCCAAAACTAACTCCATTCAGACCATATTTACTTGTACCCACAGTTCTTGAATATTTCGGTCATAGACAACAAATCGATCAGGATGTGAATTTTTAACTTTTAAGCCAATATCAACAAACCTAGACAAAAAAGTGTTAGAAACAATTCCCGGTATTCCCGGTTTGATGGTGTAGGATTTATGATCTAATTTTGAGATCCTGAATTAGAATTTAGAAAGTATATTTTTTACAAGAATCTGAAATAATTAAATCTGAAAAGAATAATTTATAATGGGAGTTTCAACTATTCCAAAACCAAAAAAAAAAACATATGAGAAGAAAAGAAAAGAAGAGAAGAGAAGAGAACATAATAATCAAAAGGTATCAAAGTATCACACTCAGACACTTTCCTCACACTGTAACCCACCCCCCACTTCCAAACACACCCCATCTTCTCTCTCTCTCCCCTCTCAATTCACTTCCTTCCTTTTTCATCTTTCAAATTCTCTTACATTTTATTGTAGATCAAGAAAGCGGAAACAAGAAAAAAATATAATAAAATAAAACCCAAAATGAGCAAACCAAATAGGCCTCCATCAGGTCGCACAAATTTAGCTTCATGTGTAGTAGCCACAATTTTCTTGATCTTTATAGTCATAGTAATTCTCATTGTCTTCTTCACCGTCTTTAAACCCAAAGATCCCAAGATTACAGTTAACGCCGTCCAGCTTCCGTCGTTCTCCATCTCCAACGATACCGTTAACTTCACCTTTTCTCAGGACGTCCATATTAAAAACCCTAACAAGGTCACCTTCTCTCACTACGACAGCACCATCAAGCTCATCTACTCCGGCTCCCAAGTCGGGTTCATGTTCATACCCGCGGGCAAGATCGCGGCAGGTCAGACCCAGGACATGGCCGCCAATTTTGCCGTCCAGTCGTTCCCGATCTCGACGGAGACGGGAGCCAGCGCCATGGTTGGACCACCGGTGACTGGTGATGGAGGGCCGAATAACGGGTATAGGGTGGGACCCACGATGGAGATAGTGTCGAGGATGGAAATGGCGGGTCGGGTTCGGGTATTGCATTTCTTCACGCATCACGTGAATGCTAAAACCAGGTGTCGAGTTAAGATTTCAGTTAATGATGGATCTGTCTTAGGGTTTCATTGCTAGTCCTGGTACTTGGTTCTTTTTCCTTTTTTATTTTGTAATTTTTGTCGTACACCCAAACTCAATTAGATAAAAAAAAAAAAGTGTAAATATCGAATTTTTAGTTCTTTGTGAGTTAGCTTTAAGTTTGAATGATTCGATATTGGAGCATTAGTGCTTCTGCTTTTGTTGTGTGATTAATTAGAGTGTAAGTAAAATGATGAATTTTCCGTTTAAGTTCGGAATGGATGATTTCGCGGATTTTCTAAACGATTTCAAAGAAAAAGAAAAAAAAACCACTGCCGCATCGCAGGCAAAGAATCACTCGAATTAACTCGACGTTATCATATTGGTTATAAATACTATCACATTATTAGACTCTCATCTCATTTCTTCTTTAAAAACTCCAAGCATTGAAGAAAAGAAACGCATTAGAGCTATGCTACCATGTTTCTGACAGCTTGCAATCTCAAAGCGGTATGTCATAATCATAAGAAGTCCATTTCGTATTAAATGGAAATCCAATTCAATGGTCCCATGAGAAGGAATCTGGTTTGGTTAGGGTGCCTCGGAATGCAATGACATTTACATGGAATTCCAACTTTTGAGAGTTCTTTATGAGATGGGTTGGAGGTTTGAATTCCCAAATATATAGAAATATCAACATCCGCTTAAAATGGAAGAATTCCCACCAAACAAGTGCAAGAGCTTGGGACTCATGACTCTCTAGCTGCCGGTTCCGCTCTAGAATGCTCAACAGATGCATTTTGAGAGAATTTCTCATCATTTTGAGCATATAAATATATGATTTCGAAATATTTCAGGAAAAAATCCAAATCATTATCTCTTACTTTGGTTAATGAGTCCCACTCAAAATCATATTGCAAAATAAACAAATGATGCTATTTTTCCTTAACACAACTATACTGATTAAAATGCAATGACTTTGTCCATTAGATTTGATCCCCAACTAGTTTAGTATCAAATCATAAAATTTACAATTAAATATTTACCCGCTTATACTGTCAGTCATCCAAATTAATAAAACTAGTAGGGGATTTTTGGTAGAAGTTTTTAAAGGTGTCATAGTATTCAACATTGAGCGAACGTTGTTGTATACATGAATCCACATTAGCTGATGTTTATAACACCAATAACAATAAGAAATTGATGGACAAAATCAATTGTAGATTATTGGCTTATTGCTCATCCACTTTAAGACTCAGCTTCCACACAAACTTATCATACAAAACAAGGGTTTGGTAGAGAGGAGGGTGGGGAAGAAGGCAAAAAAAAAAAAAAAAAAAGCCATTGCCATTTATTTGCAATCTTCACAATCTCACAAGAATTTAATAATTAGAATTAAGATTTAAACACACATTTCCCAAATGATAAATTAAAACTGATATTGATAACAGTGGCAACATTGTGTGAAAGGAAGAAAAGCGCTTAAATTAGTATGCTAAAAATTTGAATATCAATATTAGACACACCAGTAACACTTTTCTAAGTGTACCTAGTTAAATATTCATAGCAGAAGATAGTTCTGGACCTTCTATTGTTGTATAATAAATAACACAAGGTTTTCGAGCTTAAAAATCTGATAATGGAGTATTCATTATAAGCATGACACTGTATGTAGCGTCAAACTACTAAAAAAAGGTTAACAAGGATGATAAATCACAGCTATCAGTTAGTCGAGTTCGCAGATTCATAACCATAAGGGTTCTTGCTGGCCCATTTCCATTGATCCCTACACATCTCTTCAATGCCATATTTTGCCCTGCAAGTACAAGTGATAATCGTTAGAAAGACGGGGGCCTGATGAGTATGTTGGGTTGCTAACAATATACTAATAGTAAAATTGATTGGATTACCAGCAACAAAGATTGACACACATATGAGTACTTACTTCCAATTCAATTCTCGTTCTGCTTTCTCCGTTGATGCATAAACAATTTCAGCGTCACCAGGTCGCCTCCCAGACATTACAAGAGGAATTTTCTGATACAGAAGACGGAGGGCACATTAACCAGGGAAAGTAGAAAACAATATCTGAAAGAAATAATGTGATGTAGCAGAAAAAGCTACAGGTTCTCCAAATGGTATATCTCGGACAATTTATATCTTTTCACTCTTCCGATTCCAGGAATTGAAATACATAAAACTTTGCCAAGGTGTAAAGAAAGAAACATGTGAGTATTGCATAGCCGTAGCATTCATGGTTGGTTGTATAGATTACAACAGACTTGGCCATAACAGCCTCTCAACCTCTAAAAACTGTTCAGTTGTATAAATTGGGGACAGCTATATCCATTTGACTTTGGGAAGCAGTATAATCAGTGAACATATAGCAAACAAATTTTAATCAGTGAACATATAGCAAACATTAGTACCTTTCCAGATGCCTTTTCAAATGCTTCAACCATCTCCAAGACCGATGTTCCTTTTCCTGTTCCCAAGTTGTACACCTCACAACCTGTAAAAACACATATCATCAGGATCAATGCAGCAAGATCTCACAATGAACACAAAGACTTGATTTCTTATATCTGCCAGTAGAGAAAATCACAACACCAGCAAGATTCTGAAAAGGGATGGGGCTCCAAAGAGTTGGTAAAACTTGAAAATCACATTTGAAATTTTGGGAAATTTAAGACTGTAAACCAGATTAGAACTTCTCGTGTAGAGGAGCTGAACTGTGATGCTATAGACCACAAATAAAACCAGAAGTGATTTGATATGTAGCTTAAGCCTTAGAGAAGGAATTCTTACTAATAGTAACACGGTGGGCTAACCTCCAACCATATGTAAAAATAGTACAATTACTATAATAGCAGCATGCAATATATTAAGCAATTTGATACTAAAACTTGGCCTATTATTGTGTATTAATAAGTAGCAAGAAAAAGTGTGTATTTTTTAGCACATACCTATCTTAGGATCATCAAGCTTACGCAAAGCAGCAATGTGCCCATCAGCTAAATCAACAACGTGAATGTAATCACGGACCTGAAAAGATACAAGTTCCATCACAATGAATCCTCAACTGGAAATAAGTAAATGAATACTATAGGTTCCCCAATGGTCAATAGATGTTCTAATATTTCGTAAATGAAATTGAACTAAATAAGAAAGGCAGCTTCAAAAATACTTTTGTGAACTGAAATCTCAAAAGCAAAAACTTCTTAAAGATTTCCATGTAACATAAACCTAGTTCCATTTTGGTGAACAGGCTATTCAACCCCAAACAATAGTGATGAAACTATTAGATCACTTTACAAAGAAAACACTTTAAAATAACATAAGTTTCATCTAGAAACTACTGAAAAAGAGTAAGAACTCAGATACATGGATCTAAAAAGCATGACATGCATTCAAATATATAGCAAAATTTCTATAGAGGCAACATTCTACAACAGCTTACCCCTGTACCATCCTCTGTCGAGTAATCAGTTCCAAACACTGTCAGTGCTGGACGCCTGCCAACGGCAACTTGTGTCACGAAGGGCATGAGATTGTTTGGAATTCCACGGGGATCCTCACCGATTTTTCCACTTGGATGTGCACCAACAGGATTGAAGTATCTCAGCAATATGATCTTCCATTCGGAGTCTGAGCGGTGGATATCACGACAAATCTCTTCGATGAAGAGCTGGATGATCAACATTGTCAGATATCATAACAAAATAATGCTTGATGATAAAATTTATGAATTCAAACATGTTTTCAAGAGACCCTCCACAGTGAAGCAAAATAAATATAACTGATAATGCAAGTTCTTTTCATTATTCATATGAAATGAAGTAACTGTATCTCAGGTGTTATGGAAATGATAATTATACAATACACACCTTGGTTCGTCCATAAGGGTTCATTGCCTCTAAGGGGAACTCTTCTGTACACGGTACCTTCTTTGGCCAGCCATAAACCGTAGCTGATGATGAAAAGACCAGCTGAAGTGTTTCCAATTGAAATATAGAGCAAATTACTAACCTCAACTATAATTGAATGAAGACCTAGATGGTAGAAAGTAGAAACATAAATGTGACTAATACAAAGGAAATCATATCATATTATCATTGCTAGTAAGTTAGGCATTGGGGGCATACATTTTTGCAGCCATGTGCTGCCATAACTTCCAAAAGTGTTATGGTTCCAATAAGGTTGTTGTCAAAATATAGCAATGGTTTCTGCACACTTTCACCAACTGCTTTCAGTCCAGCAAAATGGATTACAGCATCAAACCTGAGTCACAAACAGGAGGATAAAACAAGTCAATAAAAAAATACCATCTCCCTCAAATTTAATTCCGAAGAGATCAGCATAATAAGACAACACCACATTGAACCACAAGGAAAAAATGCTTCCAAGTAGATATTTTCACATTGTCAGCTAAATGAAACTGACAAAGAGAACATAAACAATGACAACTCATGTCCCAAAAAAAAAAAAAAAAAACCCACAAAGCATTTAGGCCTAAACTTAATTCTAAAGTTTCCAAGTAGCATTACAAGAAAATAGCAATAGGGTCATACTTTGTTTTGGCAAACACTACTTCCAGCCCTGTTTTGTCCCGAAGATCCAACTGCAAGTGAAAGAGAAAGTGAAAATTTGACAATCAGGACTATCAATCTCAATTAGTTACACTTAACAACAAAATTCAATATTCTAAGTTCACTGGAGTCCCCAAGATCAAACAAAATAAAAAAGAGTATCCAAATGAACCATAAAAAAATAAAATTTTAAATAACGTTTTAAAAATAATCATCCACGATCACATGGCTTACAAACGAATTTTTGGCGCGAATAAACAGCCAGTTACTTAACTAATTCATTAACAATAATTTTTTTTTTTAAAAAAAAAAAAAACTAATTTTTGTCAAAAAAATCAATTTTCCTAAAATAAAACTGCAGCAGAGACAGCTAACCTTGTGGAACGTCAAGTTGTCTCCGAAATTGCCAGCGAGTTCTTTGACTTTTGCGACGGCGATTTCCGAGGCGTTGTCGAGATTATCAACGACAACAGTTCTGTAACCGTCTAACAGCAACTGAAGCACGGTGTGGCTTCCAATGTAACCGGCGCCTCCGGTCACCAAAATGTTCTTAGCCATGGTGTTTTGTGTTCTATGAGAAGAAAAGAATTGAGGAAACGAAACGAAAAATTGAAGAAACGAGAATTACGAAGTGATGACTTAGGCTTGACCTCGCGAGACAAATTAAAAAGAAAAACTGACACGCAGAAGAGGGAAAGAGAGGCGAATTTATAGGGAATAATGGGCCCGATAAAATCTAGATCACTGTGAAAGTTATTATTATTTAGAAGAACAGGTGACACGTGGATGTGTTTAATTAGCTGTTGATTGCGCACCGCAGGATGTAACTGGGGAGTTTTAGCATCTCGGATTATGTCGAGCTTCTGGTTGAGGATTGACTGAAGTAGCCTTCAGTTTAGAGGTTTATGAGTTAAAGCTTGTGGGCTTGGCGGGTAACCGATTGGGGGTATTTTAGTCAATGCAGTGGTTTTCTGGAGTTTCTGTTCAAATCCCGACCTGTCCTGATGTGCGTTAGAATATTTTAGGAATTTAGATCCCGTTGGCTTGAAAAAATAATTAATTTTTTTTTTCTAAAGTAAATAATGCTTATGTTATGGTAAATGTTATTTAATAATATATACATCAATTGCATTGATTTTCAACGGTTAATTTGGCATGAAATTTATTATGGATCAGCCAGACCTAAAATACGTTAAATAAAATTAAATTTGTTCTTTTACATGCGAAGAACGGTGGAAGAGTATGACACGGAAGTGCAATTCATGCTTTTTGCATGAATGCCTAAAAAAACAAACAAAATGTAAAGTACAGGTCTTCGACAATTCAGGGCTTGAAAAATTTCGGAAGATACGAAATATAGATCTCGAATATTGATTGAGGTGCGCTAACAAGTGCTCTAAGGACACTCATTAAGAGTCTATATTTGGAAAGTTTTCACATCACTTTTTTTACAAATGTAGAAAATTATCAAAATATTAATTACCTTCTCATTTTTTCTATAAAAAATTTCTAAAAATAGATTCTTAAGGAGTGTCCTTATGACACTTATAAACAATTCCTTTATTTTATATTCTCTCCAAAAAAAAAATTGCATACAAAAAGATAAGGTATAGTTTCTTTTTTTTTTTTTTGTCTTTTTTTTTTTTTTTTTGGGGGGATAAGCTCAGCTCGATTCCAGAATTTAATGTATCAACAGGACACATCATACAGAATAAAAGTTTCTTAATATTTTATTGGGACCCCCATTCCACCGACCTAACTACCAATAGAGAAAAAGAACGCATTGTTTGACCAGCAGCAAGCAAAGATAAATGAGTGCCACGTGTAATTTGATGAGCAAACAACACAAGATAATCTACTTGTACGTCAGCTAAGATGACAATGTGGACTAAATTCTGCATTCTGCATGCAACTGGGAGTTTAACTTTTTTATTTCCTAAATTCCTGAGTGAATACTTATTATTGCAGAAATGTTAAAAAATAAAAAAGGAGGTTCTCTTTTTAGGGTAGAACATCATTGGCTTTCATACATAAGAATGATCCACTATTAATACAAATCTGTGATCTGTACATGTTCAACACTTAGCCACTTAAACTTCACAATTTCAATACACAAGTGACATTAATGTACTGATGAAAGCTTTGTAATGACAGCAAGTTACTCAATTTGATGTCAAGGCAGGCTTTCTCTGCGAAAAAAAACGAAGCATCTAACATCTGATCCCACCAATCCTTCAGTTCCAATCAAGCATAAATTTAACATCTTGCCAAGTTACTTATTAAGCACATTTTCGTCCAGAATTGTATGATATTCAAGTTGAGGAATAGGCACCCGGTTTTCAACTGATCCAACCAAAATAATATTTTGGAGAGGAAAGATTCAATGCTTCAACAAACATGGTTTTGAAACTAAGCGAAGTGTATTTACCTCGAGTCAAATATACTCCAATCGTGTATCTAAGACTGTTCTGTAGGCATAGCTTGGGAATTAATTAGTCTTTCTGCCTCATCATTTGCCTCAGCTTGTAGTCTCCATTTCTGCGTCAAAAGAGGATATAGGAGAATGAAAAGCAAAACTATATGCGTGTTGCATGCATAAGGACTGAAGGAAGATTAAGACCTATAGCTGAGTTACAACACCATCAAGATCATAATAAAAAGAAATATTTTTGGAAAAATATGCCTAGATCTAGGAAAAAAATTATATCCTCTGCGTGCACTTGTGGTTTTGTGTGCCTATGAAGGAGTCATATGTGTAATCTCCTATAAAGAGAGGAAATTAAGTAGTCTCCAGGTTGTTTCATCTTTCAACTTTTTTTTTTTGGATAACCGGGGTGTCCGGGCCAGCTTACGCGCACCTCGACTAATCTCCGGGAGCTGTGCCCCATGCCCTCGGAAGTTTCCCAACACATATCAGGGTAAGTCGCTGGCTTTTCACACCAGGGGGCATGGCCCCAAGAAAATGCATCTAGTGGGATTCGAACCTTGAACCTGAGAGAGAGCAAACCACCCAAGCCCAAAGCCTTTACCACTGAGGCAATCCCTTGGGGTTAGCTTATTTCGGATAACTTCATCTTTCAACTTGTTTTTTTCTATATTAATATTCTGTTGAGGATTGCTTAAACTGTCCAATCAGGTAAGTTCCACATTTATAAATTCCAAATCACCGGGAAAAAACGCTTCAAGTGAAGAAAACATGCCTCTTCAAGATTTTCAAGTTCCATGATTTGCTGTATCTGTTCTGAAATGCTTTCCTGCAAACAAGAGTCACTTGGTTAAATAATTTTATTTGTGCAGATGGAGAAATTAAAGAGATTTTATATGAATATGTTGCATACTGCACTGCTCACTGCTTCGGCAACAAGAACATCAGAGTCCATTTCTACCTCAATTTCAATCATTGAAGAAATCTGACAAGTAGATGGCACCAGTATACATTAACTGAATGCATTATTGAAGAAGAAACTGAAAATATTTATAGGGTGGTGAGGAAATTCAGTATTCCTTCTCATTATCAAAATATACCTTTGCATAACTGTCAATTAGTTCAATCCGTCCCCTGAGGGAAGTTTGCAAGCATTCTCGTACCCTTTTGACTCTACTTTTCCGAGCACTGAAAAGGAGGAAATAGTTGTTTCAGACCAATAAATTACAACCAAAATACCCTCAATGTCCTAAAAAATGTATTGTCAATTTAATGAAATTCAAAACCATGTTCAGCAATCATTATGAACTATTAATAAGGAATACTAGGTAATGTTCAGAGGGTTTCACCGATAAGAAGGTTCTCCTACAGCATAAATTTTGTTCTCTAGTTGGCACATTCGAGCCAACATCCAAACCTACATATTAAGACAACAAACTTGTCATATAAATAACATGCTATGGTGTATGCAAGAAATAATGAAGTGAAAGTAGTGAACTGTTATTATAATGAGCACAATGTATAGCACTGACAACTTGTCAGAGGACAGAACATACTTGATGAGAGAATATACAAGATTCTTTTTGTAGGTAAATGATTTTCCAACCTTATTAATTCTACTCAGTTTAAAAACCCATAATTCAAAATATTTTATGAGACTATTCTAAAGCAGATTCAATTATTAATCAGAGCCATCTACCATGCTCATCATGTCAGACCCACAAAGAATTGGGAGAAGCTGGCTTGATGACTTGATGGTGCTCAATTTGCAAGGAAGTGTACCTCTTTTTCGGCAGCTTGTTTTAGGTCCTTGATACGAGACTGAAGTAAGTCATACTGAGATAAAAGCTGCTGCTTGATAGCAATTGCGTCCACCGACCTTTGAGGAAGCTAGCACCATTATTAAACAAATTAATTATCAATATGTACTTTCTTTCTCTCTAACAAAAAATTCTTAAAGAATGCTTGGAATTTCAATCAAGCAATATTTCAATAGGTAAATACCAGGAATGAAAAAGTTGTATAATTTACACAAGGTACTAGTTTACCTGATTCAGCTGAGGGACAATCAGAGTGTTTAAAGTTACACCAAAAGCAAGAGATGCAACAGCTGCAACTGAAAGGAACTGAGGCAAGCTAGGATTTATTATTCCCGAGGCAGCATCTCCAGTGGCCAGGACAGCCAGAAGAGGAATGAGGCTGAAGGGGTTAAGGAAGGATGAGTTTCCATCTTTAGTTGGGGCTCTTAACAATAGTGATTCCCGGCCATCTCTGTGATTTGTAAGGCACATAGCTTCTCCAGGGTAGAAATTGGGGGCCTTGGGAGAAAATTTAAAGGGGCCCACCTCCCTATATACATTTGATGGGGCTGCAGAAGCAACTGTTACCCTTTCTCCTTCTTGTGCAGGGAGATCAACTGTTTCAGTAGCAAATCTGTGAGTACGTGCCATACCAGAAGGAGTCTGAACCTGGAACATGGGGTAAAGAATTGATTAGAAGTTCAAGTGGAGTGGGTCCTCTGCCAAGAAAATGAATAATCTGGTGAGGTAGTTACTTATCTTTTGATCATATTGTCGAAGTGAAATTAAACTTGATTAATTTGACAAAATAGATGGAAATTTCATTTGGACATTCGGAATTCAGAATCATGAAAATTATACCACTATAGAGTGAACGGCAGCAGGGATGCTTTGCTTCCGTATTTGCAGCAATTTGAGCCCCCTTTTCCATGCTGGGATATCCATGCTGCGTTCGTCATGAGTATTTCCTTAGAAAAAGTCAATATCCCAGCATCAACGCCATACACGAACATTTTTGTCACCAACATAAAACTGTAATATGGTTAAATGGAATAGAACACTTCAAATTGTATATTTCTCTGTGCTCCAAATTTGAAGTTATTCTATGTCACGGTAAAAAAATTTAAAAAAAAAAAAAAGAAAGAAACCCCCGAAATAGCAATCCAGTTAAAAAAAAAATACTGTGACAGGCTGACAGCTCACTTGACAGAATCAATTAGATGGAGCAAACCAACCTGATTTCTTCTGAGTCAATACTAACTATGTCACCAGATACGAGCTCATATTTGTAGCGGCATTTGGCACAAGACACAATCTGCAGCAGCAGCATTATTGCATCTATATTAATAACTAAAATCAAGAGATTAAATTACTAAGGACTACTGAGCAGAATGCTGACCAGAACGACTGGATGTTTCAGTGAAGAAAATCACACACCTTGTCACTGGCATGATTAATTCATGAACAAATGGAATATTCGAATAGAATATTGATAGTCCCAAAGCAGAATATATTCCAAATATAAATGAAGTGGCTGTGTGTAAAGTATATACCTGGAGACCATGTTGGGGTTGAGCAACTGCTACAGCTATCAAACAAGTGGGACATCTCACCACTTCTCCGAAGGGTACCTATAAAACATCCCAAATTTGTACTCACTGTACACTAGCTAAAAGAAACAATTATCCAAATGACCATGCATGTGTTTTTATGCTGAAGTTTATTTCTAAATGAGAGAAATAAAAGAACCACTTTTACCTCTTCACCAGGAGAAACTCCCACTCGGCAAATATCTTCAATCAACCTAAGAGCATCTGAAACCTTCAACGAAGCCGCAAGACCTTGAACTAATGATGTGTACACGCTTACATCCGGTCTTGACCATTTCCATCTATCAACTAAAGTACCATTTTCACTAAAACCTGCCCATGTATACATATTATATCAACAATGTCATTACACTCTAATCATCCATCACAAGGAATGATTTGTTGACAACCAAAATCTGATTTACATAGCTCGTTATTTGTAACTGATGTGCGTCTACTCTCAATGTGCATATTTTAAGTTGGTTTTGTAGCCATGTTGAAATTAATGGACCTAACTCAACCCGAGTAGAGGGTTGGATAATACTTATATTTTAAGTTCATCAATTCATATCAACAAATGTATGATATTTACCTCAACACAACCGACACTCAATTATACTCCAGAGCTAGTGATTTCAGTGAATGTCAATGCTCCAAAACATACCATAATCATAAAAACAAAATGAAATTTTTTTTCACGAATTAAAATGGGTACCTTGATCGAAACTAGAGCGCATGGCATAGAAAACTGACAGAGCCAAATCAGTATTACCACGATCAATGGCAGCATTAATGATCAAACGACAGTCATTAACACTCACGAAGCCTCTGCTTCTCTGAGAACTTTCAGCGACCATCTCCAGCACTTCACTGGCATCCTTAACACCGGTGACTTTACCCAGCAACTCCTCGTCCAAAATCTCGTCACCCACGACTCCGTTTTCGCTTTCACTTAACGAAGCTTCTATTCTAAAACCTTTTGATCTCGTAGGTTTCTTGGTGGCTACCAAAAGTGACAAGAGAGCACTAGTATTGTTGTTAAAATTTGGAGCTGTTCCATAGATATTTGCAAAGCGAGGAGTAGAGAAACTAGAGATAAAAGGAGAACACAAGTTTAAGGTCATTTTTTTTTCTGTTTAATTTTTTTTTTTTTTTTGGCTTAGCTGAGAGATAAAAGCGAGCTTTGTAATGGCAGTCCCTCCCTGTATGTTGGTTGTTATAAGTGATAACGATGAGAAACTTGTGGTCGTTATTCGTTAATTTTGTGCATTTGGTTTATTAAAATTATGAGTCGTTGATTGACCAGTGAGGCCACAGTTAAGCAAGTTAGATTGCAACACGTGTAAGCTAGTCCAATTGATAAATAATCATCTTCAATATTGTTTTTGAAGTCCCAAAAAACCCAATAACAATGCCAATCACCTCTCCCTTGGGAACTCTCTCGTTGATCAATGCTTAAAAACTTTAAAATGATATATATATTGCCAGCTAAAACAGAGAAATAAATCAATGCATTTATGTTAATGTTCTCGTACTATGTGTTCGAGAAAATGATAATATTCCAGTTTTAACCTTAGGATTTCAAAGTCATGTTTTTTTTTTTAAATCGTTGGAAACCTGAAGCCAAAACACCCTTTCCGAGCTTAAACGGAGCTGACAAAACCTCTATATATCTCAAATTCTTACAAGAAACGCACTTACTAGATTTGAACTCAAGACCTTGAGGTGAGATCTTGATCCATACACTACCAAGTCACGCGCCCTTGGAGACATGGCTTGATATACACAATAGACATCAGATGTTATAAGCTTCAGTTGTCATGAGAGTAACATTGGAAAGAACCAGCATCATATCACATTACAAGCAGCCCAAAAACAACAGCAACTTATGTTGGATAGATGTGATGCATGCGAACTAGACACTTAACAGTTATTGAATGACTGCGAGAAGCATATAACATGCATGTCCCATTTCCAATATGTTGAAGACAAAGTAAGCAAACGTTTATAAGGAAGAAAGAACACAAGCTTTTAGATTTGGGAAGTCTGAATTACACCAACTTCCGATGATTGGTATGGAAAAAATTAAAAAAATAAACTGCCATGAGTGCATTCAAACCCTTGGCACAGAAAAATCAAATCCTTTGGGACTAACATGCATTAGTTGCCAAATCTGCCTCTAACCCAAGGCACCCTCGGACCGCCACCCCCATTGCGTTTTACTTTTACACCACCACCACCATTGTTTGGATTTGAGAAAGCCTTCATCCTTTGCTCCTTCATATTGGCAAAAAGTGAGTCCAGTGTTTGAGGCCTCTGCTTTGGCACAGCATTATCCTCCTGCCGCCGCCACTGCTGCACCCGCCGTGGCTGCAAGGCAGATACACTCATCAAGCTTGTTGACTTTTCAATTAAATAACAACTTGAGCAAAATAATTTTTTATATGGCATGCATATACGTAATGATACAAACAGTCAAGTGAAACTTCAGGTTGATTAATATTATCCACCTGGGATGGTAATATCTAGAACTTCACAATTTGAATAGCTGGAACTTGCATTCTAGTTAAGTTTCTATATTGTAAATAGAGTTCACTGAGCACTGAGAATTGATCAATTGACTCAATTCCAACAGTACCTACGATCATAAACACCCAAGCCATCTGAAAGCACATGCATTATCAGCTGCAAAATACTCATAGAAGACATCTTACTCATAAATCTAGTCTACCATTCTTACTCACAACTCAACTGTTATTTTGTAGAAGACTTCTTAGTCAAAAATAGATATTAAACGGAATGATACCTTTGCAGCAAAGCTCCCATTTGCTGCCCCTGCCCTCCTCTGAACTGGCACCAACCCAATCCTGCATAGAAAGCAAAAAATGATTGGAGAATTGAAACAGAATATACAATCAAGAGGTTGGCTCTGACAAGAGAGGCAGTCACGCAAGTACCATCCAAGATGCCCAATATCAGCATTAAACAGTCACTTGAAACCAGTACACAATTTAAATCCACACAGTTCAAGACTCGAGTCTTACCATCATGAATTCTTAACATATTGAACTAACAGAACAATTGGACAAACCATTGCTCTTCAAGAAGAGGGAAGAGCAATTCTCTGATTTCTTTTTATTCCACTAAAGTTTTCCAATCGCAGAACACACTGTACGGTTTAATCCTCATACTGCAAATGAAATGCTCCGATATCACAAAAACTGAGAAAACGACAACCATGTGGCAGCAGATCAGGAAGCAACCACAAGGGCAATTCTCCAAGCAGCAAACTTTATGCTGCACAAGTTCCAATCCTTCTTGAAAACAACAAAATTAACACACCAGCTGAAACTTCTCTATCTATGGGAGAACAAAAATTCTGCTCCCATGTCTAACAGCTAAAATGTGGTCTTCATTTACCATTAATGAGACTCCGAGAGCCTCCAACTGATTATGATCATTTAAAGCACAAAAATTTCAGTTTTTCACCCAAAAGCCAGAACTTAGATTTTGTTGACAAAACGACATTCATCTAAACAACCTTAGCAGTTTTGTAAGTTCAACTCCTTGGTTCCTAAAGCAGATGACAACCAGTCATATGTAGCCTGTGAAAAAACTAGGAATCCATAAAGATGTAGCATCAATCAATTGACTAGAGAAAATAGGGGGAAGTTCCAGAGTCCAGAAACCTCCTTAAAAAATTTACACTAAGTGCACCATATTCTCATTCACTAGCTTGCCAACTCATGAAAGATTCTTAAATTGCCAAGTAACTGGGTGGAAAAAGGCTCAAGCGAAACAGATGAACCAGCAGCATATGACATGACTGTACAAAAGCAAGCAGCAGAATTCACCATGTAGTAAAGTCTCGAGAGAATATTGATGATGCAGGTGGAGACAACATAATCACAACTCTTCAGAACAACAAAAGATCATAACAAATGCACTTAAATTAGCATGTTAGTGCAACCATAAACCCATTTGACAATAGGTTGGTAGAACAAAAAATTGTTCTATCAGTGCAATCAACCAACTAACATGCACATCATTAATTTGCTCAATGCACAAATTATAGCTCGCATCACAACATCAGCTCCCCATATCAGACTTATTGTAGTTTACACCCATATCTCCATCACATCATATCTACTTGCTCATTGCATGTGAACCAAAGCCCTCACAGCAGCCAACCGAGCTTCTCCAAATGAGCACACCAATGGCCAAAAGATATGTGAGCCACTAAACCTAATTGGAAAAACTCTTCATATCACATTTATGTACTATGCAGAATTCTATTCTTTTATGCCATGGGCAGTAATAGTCTACTAAAAAAACTCTCAATTGGATTGGCCACTTGCTACCAAAAACCAGTAGTGCTATAAAATTATGCAAGCCGACATAAATTTAACCCGAAGCAAATAGGAGAGACGATCAATATTATAGAACCACAATTTACCTGCAAAATTCCCGGGATAATTTACTTTCTATTAGATGCCCATATAAATCCACAACTACCTCCATTAAATTTCATTGTTTCTACTGTTAAGGATTCGGATATAATCAAGCGGCTTAATACCTTGCTCTGTTCATTTTATTAGCCACCATACTACCATTAAAGGCCCTATTGCGAACAGCAGCAACTGCAGCCATCTGTGCCACCTCAGTAGCTAAAGGAAAATGGTTACCCTGGAACTTTGACCTTCTTTGAGCTAGAACACCCTGATAACCAAACATAAAGTAAAGCTATCAGAGTCCAGCAAAAAAGCTAAAACATAACAAGCTGCCCCAGCAGTGTTAACCTGTCTAAGAGAGGATCTTGAGCCCATGAATTGTCGCACTTTCAAAGCCTTATCCTGAACAGCATTATTAAAAAATTTCTGACTTTTATTCTGCAAAAAAATAAATAATAATAATAAAATAGACATTAAAACATTAGTTATATATTGTAAAAAACTACAGAAACAGGACATATCAAATGGATAAAAATAAACTTGATTCTAGGAGTCTAGTATCTTACTGGAGTCCTTCGCTGCTTCTGATCTGTAGTGGAAGTATTTTTGGACATTTTAATAATGTCATCTATGAAGATGCAAACAGGAAAAATTCCATGAATAATTAATTACATGGAAATTTACAACATAGAGAATAAAAACCCAAACGTTAATTACATACCCAGTGTCATGTCCATTTTCTTTTCTGTAAGAGCAATTGCCTCACTGGTGAGAGGTTTAGTCACCATCTGATATGAACACGAAATAATCCTGAATGGAAACAACACAAAAGAACAGAACAAATAGCATTTAAATACATACAGGAGGTGGTAAGCCTATGAACAAACTACATGCGGAAACCATGGCAACAGATAGCTAGCTGCAATTTTACCTCATTTTTTCACAAACAAATTAATTCTTTAATTAACAAAGCACAAAGAAGATCAGTACAAATTATCCAGAGCAAGCTTATCACTTGTAGGGAAGCTTAGCTCCAGGAAAACTAATTCAAGACCCTTTAGATTAACAAATAAAAAGGAATAAAATCTGCAGATACAAAATTTATTTATTGCTCATCGATTTTCTCACCAACCAAACAGAGAATTACATACAACAAAAAGTGCTATCAGCTATGATTGAAACATGCAAGTAGAGCAATAAAAGCTACAAATTACAGATAATATAGCAACTCAGCTAAGCAAACCTAATTTTAACAACAAAATATAGCGGAAAACCTAGAATACTCATAAAAATAATAGCTTCATCAACTTTCGTACTTGCTTTGCTCATCAAACAAACAAATTTATAAACAGATATTGAACCCGTAAAAAAAATTATTTTCACACGATATTGAATGAAATTATCAAATTACTACCGTTTATCCAGAGACGAAGTTCTGAAAGCAAATAACATACTCACAAAGAGAAACAAATGCTTCTATAAAGCGTATAGATAGGAGAACGATTATCTGCAACAATCAACTCATGAATTGAGAGAAGCTTACCGAGATGAGTGAAAATTTGAGGGTCGTTGACGAATCTAGGTTAGGGTTTCCGAATTGTTTAAGAAAACAGAAGGAAAGAGTCAAAATCGCTTTCTCCGAACGCGCAGGAAAAACGAGCTACCGCGTTTATACAACGGGTCTATTTATTATAGGAGACCGTAGGTTACTTTACTTGCCGCTAGGCGGATTTCAAGTGCCAAATCAAAGGCAAAATAGCCCGACTTTTAATTTAAATTTAGATTTGAACAAATATAAATTGAAAATATTAAAAAATAATAGTTGAATTTTATGAAAAATCTTAATTTATAGGAGTGTTAGATCAAGGGAGACACAAATTGGCATAGGGGTGAGCAACGGTTCCGAGTATACCCGGAACCTGTTGGAACCGGATCGATTTTCCGGGTTTGGAATCGGAACCAGTTATAATCGGGTAGGTTCCGGTTCCAAAAATGAAGGAACCGATTTTATCCGGGTAGGTTCCGGTTCCAAAATGATCGGAACCGGAACCGGACCATGGAACCGGTTTTAATAACGTACCGGATAATTTCTGTTGAAATTTAGAACCTAAATTAGGTCGAAAACTGTATTTCTAAGAGTGAATCTAGTCTTAACAATGTGAAATTTAAAATATTTTTATTACTTCTTGTTATTACTGGCTATTTCCAATTGGCCAATACTTTTACTGGATTGTAACATTTTTTATTTACTTGTTCTAATTACATTCAACTGAGTGTTAAACTGGGACTACTGATGGCCTCTGTTTAAACTGGGACTACTGATGGCCTCTGTTTTTAAAAGTCTAAAGCTTCATTTTCTTCGTTCTTAAGCTTCCGCACTCCGATTTGGTCCCCGTTTTTTCCTACGGACTCGTATTGGAATGTAGTTTTTATTAAAATATTTTAAAATAGGGTAATTCAGAACTGGACCGGAACCAGACCGGAACCGAATAATAGGATACCCTGTTTAATTGGGTAGGTTCCGGTTCCACTTAGTGCGGAACCGAATTTTTCTGGGTAGGTTCCGGTTCTATGCGGAACCGAAACCGATTTTGCTCACCCCTAAATTGGCATGCGGCGAATACTAACAAGTCATTCTGATTTTTTTTTTTTCGGGAGATTGCCACGTGGCAAATATTAACCGGTCGGGGGTTGAGCATTTCTAATCTCATTGATCCGTATAACGATCCAATAATTCATTATCACATGTGCTAAAATATTAAAAACAACTAAAAAAATAGATTAATTTATCAGTGATTCCACGTAACTCATACTTCTGTTACATCAAGAATTACTTCATCTCATCTGATAGAAGAGAATGGTTTTAAAATCTGTTCTGATTTTACAGAAAAACCAATAAATGATTGATGATAATCAGACCCTAAAAAGTTTGCTAGCAACAGTTCATCAAAAACATGATGAGAAGAGAAAATTCCAATGATTGGAGTCCATAGAGAGGTGTGATATATTATTACCGAAATTCAGTATCTGGTTGGTAACAAACAGAGCTGTGTTTTTTGCTCACCTCCTCAACAGAAACATTTTTATTCCAACAATTTGTGCTTATAATCCCACTATTCATGTGGGACCTAAGTTTCTAATGAAAATGGTAAGGGAAAAACTGTAATCAGTTGGATTCGTAGACCCAAGTCTCGGCGTTGTTTGTGTAATTAACCAACTCTTCTGGTTTGAACCACAATTCAATCTCATCCTTGGCAGTCTCAGGGCCATCGCTTCCATGGATGATGTTTCTACATGGGAAAATTGAAAGTTCAGATTTTGAAATTGGTGGAAGAAATTGCAGATATTACAGAGTGAGAGATTCAAATGACCAACGATTATGTGTCGGTTAAGAAGTATACCTTCCAACAACAACAGCTAGATCACCTCTGATTGTTCCAGGTTCTGATTTCTGAGGATCTGTGGCTCCGATAAGCTTTCGACCATATTTAATAACTCCCTCTCCTTCCCAAACCTGCATAAATTGAATAATTTAGCTAGCTTAAAAAGGTTGATGACAAAAGATAAGACAAGAGTTGCAGTTCTTAGTTCTTACCATGGCAATGACTGGGCCAGAGCTAAGGAACTCACATAGGCCATTAAAGAATGGTCTTTCCTTCAGATCATGATAATGCTTCTGAGCAAAATCCTTTGTAGGAACCACTATCTTAATGGCAACAAGCTTAAACCCTTTGCGCTCAAAACGAGAGAGGATTTCTGAAATCTGGAATGCAAAAATATATCTTTGATTATATATTAGTCAGGCCTCACACTCCAACTGAAAAGAAAGTATTTTTCTTTTTTAGAAAAAGCACAGTCTCACTCAAGGGGAGAGACGGTGAGAGAGAGAAACAGATAGAAGAAACCCTGGAACAAGCATAGCATGTTGCTACAAACAAAGGTTTATTCGGGTACACAAAATGTGCTTTAGGTCCCAATACTATCAGCTGAATGCTGATGGTAATGAGAACTGATTGTTGAAGTTGCTTGTCTCAAACCATGGTAAAGAATTTGGGAAAGCCAGAATTTTCAAAACAAATTGTAAGTTTGATGCTTATCTTACCAGCCCTCTTTGCACCCCATCAGGTTTGATGGCAATGAAAGTGCGTTCCATCTGAATAAAAAAAATACCTTATCAGAAGAAAAGGGAAAAGCAAAAAAAAAAAAAAAAGCAACTATAAAAGTGAGTTAGATAGAGTAAATCTCTAAATTAAAGTACCTCTGCAGCATGTGCCTCCTGCTCCTGGAGCATGAAAGCTTCAATAATAAAGAAAAGCACAAAGGAAATATTAAGATCGGAGATTTGAAAAATTATAATGCAACAAATACTTGAAGCTATGCTGTCATAAAGCTACGTCACATGTTTCCTGTTATTGTTCTCGTTATAGAGATAAAACTGTGACGATTGGGCATCCAAGCAATTGACAATATTAATTTTTTCATTTAGATGAACCTTTAGTAAAGAGATTGAAGGTTTTATCAAACTGATAAGAAACTATGAGTTGCATTTTCATTTTATGAATTTCAGTCAGTGACAACTTGCAAAACAGTCAGCAAAATGGATTAGAAAAATATTAGAAGAATGAGATAGTTGATTTGGGAGAGAATATACAGGATAAGTCAAATCTAAAGTACATCCCAAGTCAATTATTTCACCCATTAACATGCTTAAGAACAAGGTAATTTTTGTGGAAGAGGTCCCAGAAGCCACAATGCTAATACTCAAGCAAGGGACAAGGCTCCTCTTCCTTTCTTTTCCCACAAACGGAAAACAATCTCTCTGCTAAGACCTTTTACATTTGTGCCACCATCCCCTTCCCCTCAAAAAGCTAATTAAAAAAAAATACCCCATTCCAAACAAAACCAAATCCTAGAGATTTCATCATACTAAACTATTACTCAAGCAATACTATTACTCTATGCAAAAATATACAGTCTTAAGCCACAACGCTATTACTCAAGCAAGGGACAAGGCACCTCTTCCTTTCTTTTCCCACAAACGGAAAACAATCTCTCTGCTAAGACCTTTTACATTTGTGCCACCATCCCCTTCCCCTCAAAAAGCTAATTAAAAAAAATACCCCATTCCAAACAAAACCAAATCCTAGAGATTTCATCATACTAAACTATTACTCAAGCAATGCTATTACTCTATGCAAAAATATACAGTCTTTAGCCACAATGCTATTACTCAAGCAAGGGACAAGGCTGCTCTTCCTGTCTTTTACAACTTGCAAGACAGTCAGCAAAATGGATTAGAAAAATATTTTACACTGCAGAAGAACGAGACAGTTGATGCAAATTCATATTTTGGGGATTAAGGTAGAACGTTGGGAGAGAATATACGGGATAAGTCAAATCTAAAGTACATCCCAAGTCAATTATTTTACCCATTAACATGCTTAAGAACAAGGTAATTTTTGTGGAAGGGGTCCCAGAAGCCACAATGCTAATTCTCAAGCAAGGGACAAGGCTCCTCTTCCTTTCTTTTCCCACAAACGGAAAACAATCTCTCTGCTAAGACCTTTTACATTTGTGCCACCATCCCCTTCCCCTCAAAAAGCTAATTAAAAAAAATGCCCCATTCCAAACAAAACCAAATCCTAGAGATTTCATCATACTAAACTATTACTCAAGCAATGCTATTACTCTATGCAAAAATATACAGTCTTAAGCCACGATGCTACTACTCAAGCAAGGGACAAGGCTGCTCTTCCTGTCTTTTACATTCATGCCACCATCCCCTTCCCCTCAAAAAGCTAATTAAAAAAATACCCCATTCCAAACAAAACCAATCCTAGAGATTTCATTACTAAACTACTACTCAAGCAATGCTGTTACTCTATGCAAAAATATACAGTCTTAAGCCACAATGCTATTACTCAAGCAAGGGACAAGGCTGCTCTTCCTGTCTTTTATATTCATGCCACCATCCCCTTCCCCTCAAAAAATTATTAAAAAATTACCGCATTCCAAACAAAACCAATTCGTAGAGATTTCATCATACTAAATCTAAGACATATATAACCCTAAGCAAAAACATACAATGTCCTAAACTTTTCAATGAAGTAACATGCATAACACGCACACACCACACACACACACACAGAGAGAGAGAGAGATTTCTCTTAACCTGCAGCAGGAATTGCAAGGGCTCCCGAAAGCCATGAATGAGATGCATTTGAGGAACCAGCCCTCCCAAAATTCGAAGCCATATAAGGCAACTTCCCACTCAATGTAACTGCTGCTGCTGCAGCTGCAGCTCGCCCTTCTGCAAAAAGAACAAGTCAGTATATAGAACACAAAAAGCTTTAACCGTTCTCTTAAAAAATTCTTCTGATTTAACTGTCAAAATGATTGATTTTTCTATCATAACGGATGCAAGATTCAACATTTTGTTAGCTAATATAATTAAAAAATCTAAAAAATAATATCATTAAATCATTTCTCAGCGATCTATGAAAGAACTGTGAATCAATACAGAATCAAACGATTTAAATATATACAAATGAAATATGAAGTACAAAAAAAATGGATTTACCGGAGTAAAAACGCGATTTTTTGGGAGCTGAAATGAGAGACCTTGCGGTTCTAGAAGCAGCTCTGCAAATCTGAGAGCTCATTTTGATTCTCAAGCTTCAAATTTTGGCTGAAACAAGAGAGACAGAGAGCTCAAATAGTAAGACTTTGATTGAGCAATTATAAGAATATATATATATATATATATATATATATATTTGTGTGTACGTGGGTGCGCTTGTGAGCGTCGGATTTCTCATTTGATTGGGCGGTCCAGTCAAACCCTACCCTCATTTCTACGGTTAAAAAGCATGCGAAAAGTGCTTTGCTAATACTAAAAAGCGCTTTTCATTTATTTGTTTGTTTTTTGCTTTTGAACTTGAGTTGAATTTTTGAGATTAAAAATATATCTTAATCCTATTAAAATAAGCTTAAATATTAAATTTTTGGATAAACATTATAAAATTAAATTATCGAAAATACTTTTATTTTATTTTTATTCGCACAATTTTTCGTAAAAAAGCGTGTAAGGTTCAAATCTCCTGAGACAAAGTCTCAGCAATGGGTGTTTGATTAAGTAAATAAGTCTTCGATGGCACAAGCACACAAATTACAGTCTACTGATTACAAAGTTACGAAACTAAAATAAAATGCTCATTAAGAGTCTTCATTTTTTCTTTCATTTTTCTTTCTTCTTCCCATGTTTGAGCCTTTTATAATGAGCCTTTATAAACTGCTTGGGCGGTTTCGCTTTTCCTGGTCCACGAACTCCCATTGACATGAGTCCAAACACACTAGAGACATTACAGGATGCAGCTAACAACTTGGAGGAACCCATGCAGTTGCCAACAGGTCCAATCACACACCAAAGAGCAAAGAAGATCAGAGAGGCCTTTGCGGGACTAGCTCAGAGCTATGTGACCAGTTGCAGCAACCAAGTCAAGTGCACACCAGAGACACATATGGGCATAACCAGAGAGGTCCCCAAGCTATTTCATTTGACCCAGATCAGCTCAGACTGAAGCATAGCAGAGCAGCTTCAGCACCAGCACCCTTTTGACCCGATTTCACCCATTTTGGGACTATGTTGAATTCGGCCAAATGGGGTCATTTTTGCTCGACATTTTGACTTTATTTATGATGTAATTAGCATGGTTTACTATGCCATTAGGCTTAATTATGCTTAGATCTCTACTTAGCCGGAAGCACGTCAATTTACTATAGCATGTAAGCACCTTAATTAGCTTAAGTGAGATTAGCTTCTAATCTTTGTTTTAAGTTTATTTAGGTGCAAAATGACCTTAATGGTCGTGGTTGAGGTGCTTGACTTAGGGCTTTTGGTAATTTTAGCTCTAGGGTCATTTTAGTCTTTTTAATCTTTGTAACCCTTATTATATGACTCTTCTTTGTATTTTTGGAGAACGAACGTAATATACAGAATTTTGAAAGAGAGAAAAGCTTGAGCTTTCCATGGCTATGGCCAAAACCTTGTTGAGGGAGGGATTCCCCTTTTCAAGTTCAAATTGACTTATTTAAGCTTGACAACTTAGTGGCGTCTCCATTGCTAGCAAAATACAATCTGATTTCATGCTTGTGGTTATCATGGACGTGAGTTTCATGGTGGTTAGGGGCTGATCTTGGTTGAGTTTTGTTCCTACAAAATCAGTATTCAAAGTTCTTGGGGTTTTGAGAAAGATGCTTGGGGGTTTGCTTGGTTTCCAACCCAAGTGAGTTCTTGTCACCCATGTTTCATGCTTGCAACTACTGGATCATGCATCGAACTGCTGAGTTCTTGCAACTGTTGGATCATGCATCTAACTGCTGAGTTGTGCGTGATAATTGTCAGACCGTGAGTAGTTACGGCCTAACCGCCAGACCGTGGGTAGTTACGGCCTAACCGTTAGATCGTGGGATCAACTGCAACGCATGGTAATCGTCCTGATTGCTTTTCCCCTCGTCGTCCTGATTGCAAATCGCCCTGTTCGTCCTAATTATTTTTCGTCCCTTGACATGTCCTTTCTTTTCGCCCCTCATTGACTCATTCGTCCTATGGTGATTTTCTGCACCAACAATTTTACAATCCATGGTTTGACACTTTTGCGAAGAGATTTCTCTCTACTGCTCCCTTACTAGAGCCCCCGAACCCAATTCTTAAATAGATATGTTTTTATTTTTATTTTTTTTGGAATCGTCGAAAATTCTGCCGCTAAATCATCGCTTTTGATTTAAACATAGCAGGTAAAATTTTCATCTGTCTCATACTTTTACAAGAAACACACTCACTGGATTCGAACCCAGACCTTAAGATTAGATCATGAGCCCTACATCACCAAGTCACGTCCCTCGATCGTAAAACCCCTACTGCCATTTGTTTGCCAAAGGGTAAAATAAAAAGCAACTTTCCAAACACTCGAATGCTTTTCCCTTGATGCTACACAATTTGCACAATTTTTTACTAGATGCTTTTGTGTTTCACGTGGTAAATGCTTTGAGGATTCGTATCTAGACCCGATCGCGGTTTTATTCGGAACCTCAAATCAAACCGAATCATTGTCAAAAACAGCAAAACAGAATGAACCGCACAGTGTGTGATTCGATTCGGTTCATAATTTTAAAGAACCGGAACCTCGGTTCCGAACTATCAAGAACACCATGTAAAAGACTAATGAACAGCCAGAGTCAAAATGTAGCACAAGTACCCCCAGTAACATATCCAACAAATACCATATACCTCGAAAAAGTTCACCAAGAATCTGTATCTGTTCATTCTTGATGCTATTTACAGGCTGATGAGTTTGTGTTTCAGTTGAAGGTTTTATATATTTACTGTTATTCAATTAGAATGCATAGTCTTATGTACAAAAACATAAAGAATAAGTTAGTACCGTACTACTAGCTAATTTGAATCTTAACCTATGTACAAATTTAAAACTGTAATTTTTCACTTGACCCATTTGGAGTTTTTGGTTCAGAATCCAACTTGCAATCAGTTTGTAAAGCCGACAACCAAGAGTCCACCTGAGAACAAGGAGACTATGATTCAAATCATAAAGACATGTAAAGATCGGTGCAGTGATCAAATTAAACACCATTCATACAGAAAGGTAGATGAGAAACACTGTTACCTGTATCTTAGAAATACTTGAGCACTCAATTCGCAGTCCATGACGAGTTACAATATAGAAGGAATGTCGTGTCTCACCATCTTCTCGCGTGAAGCTGGGCAAAGAAGCTACTTCAACAACATCAGATAAGAGGGTGGAGTCCTGAGGGCTCAAATCTGCGTACATATTTATGTTTTTTTAAGTTGGTCAATAAGAGGCAGCAAGATTGTTGTAAATAATTTACAATTCAGGAGGAATCAATGAGAACCAACTACCTGTTGACATCATATAGAAGAAAAGACAAGATCCATGAAGAACAACGAAGCGAGGAAGCCAGTCATCACATCATTATCATCTATAGGGGGAGGTTCTCCGGGTAAAGGCTTCCACCTCTGTTAAGGAAACAAAACATGAAGCTATAAAGTAGGATCATAACATGCACAAACTGGATAATTATAAATTGATACAACGCAAGTAAAAGAGAGTGAGATGGTCAGTACGGTTCTAATGTACAAATAGCCAGACAAACGAGCAGACCGCAACATTTCATCAACATGTTCCAACCTGCACAAAACAAAAAGGAGTCAAGGATAAACCTCAAAGAAGAAGGAATTATAAATGTTGAGGACCAGCATCAAGTTTGTCTTACTGAGCTTTCAAGTGAGCTTCCCTCTCTTCTAAATCAGCAAGCTCTGATCGAAGTGATTCTAATTCTGCAGCAGTTAACTCAACCTGCACGTCAAAAACACTGTGGGGATTCAGAAAAGAGAGAAGTTTCAACAATGTCAATTTCCAACTGCCAAAACATTCTTCATCAAACCTTTTCCTGACCATCAGAGCTGGAAACCCAGGGCAGACTACGCAGACTTAACAAATTCAACATGAATGCAGCACTTTTTAACTTTCTTCGAGTCCACGAACAGCTATTCAACCTATGCTAACCAGAATAAGAAAACTAGACCAAAATCAATTCAAATTTTATTAAATCCTCATATTTTTAACTTAAATTTTCTTCTATTCCTTTGGGAAAGAGTTACCTCAAAGAATTATCAGTACTTGGCTGTGAAGTAGATGGAGTATTAATTTGTTGAGAGTCCGCAAGGGGAGTTGAGACTTGAAAGTGATCTGAAATAACCTTTATCTTCCCAAGACTACCTTCCATGAAGCAATTCTGCGGAAAGAAAAAGAGCAGGCAGCAGGCCTATGAACTGGAAGAAAAAAAAAGGTATTTAATAGATTATCCAACTTTATAAAACCAAAATGTAAAAATTCAGGAAAAAAGGATCGGCTATCATCTATTATAGTTTCCAGAGCAAAGAGAGCAATGTTTCGAAAGAGGAATCCCGGTTTTCTACCTAAAAGAAGACAATGCTAAAACACCAATTTCAGTCCATGCTTTTAAACTTGTTGAAAACTACAGACTGTAACAGTACACGAACAATTCTTACGACAAATTAAGCCGGTAATAATTGAATGCACATGCCAAGTAACAATGAGGATTGATAAAAGAATACTTGTTCATAATCTTGAACAAAAACGACAAAAAGAAAACACTTTAACAAGGTCCATAAATCTTTAAAAGAAATTAGTAAGGAGCATTGCAAAAAATTATGATAGGTACAACACAAGGCAACAACCTTAATCCTCCCGATGACATAAAGCAAGAAGAATGAGTTATGGTGACTTAAAAATCAAAAATAACAAAAGACTATGATACTTGCAAAAGTAAATTACTTATTGGCAGCCCTTCACAGACAATTATAAGCAACCTAATTAGTTCCCATTAAACTTTAGATGCGACAATTTTCCAAGAGCTTGATTAGATTTCAACTACATGAGATATAAAAGTCAAATTTGATGAATCAAACCCAGGAAAATCCAACTTAAACTGTTCAAAAACAACACTAAAAAGATCTTTCCAAAAGCAGAAACCTTGTAAAGCCACAAACAAACCATTAACTGAATAATCTAAAATTAACATACCATCCACTCAAAAAGGACAAACTTCTATCTCCTGAATCTGATCAAAAACAAAACAAAACAAACATAATCTCAACAACAAATGACGGTTTGAGAAATCATAATATAAAGGGGCAAAAAAAGAAAAGCAAAGTTGGGTTTGTACCAAATTGAAGAGACGTTTACAGAAGAGGAAGATGAGCTGATGCTGTAAGATGATCAGGATCTTTTCGCTTCGCGGAAAGTTGTTTTGACTCCAATAAAACATAACTATACACACGTTCGGTCGGTAAAGTAGTTTAGTTCTATGCGTACAAGCCAATGTCAAATGACTGTTATGCCCCTGCAAGGTTGTTAGTCACAGACATGGACTCTATAGTAAATGTAAGCACATAGATTAGTTTACACGTAACAATATTAATGGAAAAAAGATATATGGAGTATGTGTTTAATCGTGAATTAATCGCTCGTAAATCGCTAATCTGATTGATTTTGATCGATTTAAATTGATACCGATATATAAGTGATTTTGATCGATTAATCGGCTGATTTCCGACTTACGATTTCCCAAAAATGGTCCCGTTTCACTTTTTTAATTTATTTTCTAACTTTTCAATACATTTTTGAAGTTTTAATTGATAATTTTATATGAAAAATAGAAAGATTTTATTTAAAAATATTTAAAAAAATGAAAATATATTTTCACTTAAACTAATTATTACCGGGATAATAAATTTTTTAAATTGTTTAGCAATTTTAGTCGTTAATGAATGATTTTTAGTGATTTTTATAGAACTTTAAGAGATACTTAAAAAAAAAAAATTATTCCCAACGATGCAAAATATCAACTTTATCATTTCCAATTAATTTTCGATTAATCACCGATTATTTCTGATTAATCGCTCAAATCTCTATTGAAATGATTTGTTATCAATTTTCAATTAAATTGCCAAAATATGGACTTGTTTTTCAGATGATCAAGATGGATCCATTAAATAATCGCTTTATTATTATTTTGGAAAAGTAAGAGCATCTTTCATTATGGCTTTGACATTAATTTAAAATGCATTATCTTGTAAATGCTTATTACTATATGGTAGGTATTGGAGCTTGCTCTTGATTCATTTATTGAGGTGGGACGAATAATTGCCCTTTGAAGATAACCAGTGCTCTGTGGATTTCACATAAGCTTCCACTTTAAATTTGTGGATGAAATTTTATTCAGAACCTAATGTTAAGGCTAAATCTGGAAATTGACCTGCCACCTGCCTGAATTCCTCATTAATTCAACAAAACGCACTGAACAAAACAATCCAACATATCAAAGGGGGAAAAAGACACTTGATTGGCTTTCTCAGAATGAAAACAATAATTCCATTGGACAGCTTGGGCCCAAATTGACACTTAACCCGGCCCAGGCCCACCCAAAACTGCTCTGCTGGCGAAGAGCCGAAGACCCAAGAGTCGACAAAGTGATTAACTCAAGAGGTATATCGTCATGATAAAGTGATGATAAAAAAGATATTTAGATTCATTCACACATCTGACACCTGTAGAGGTGACAAAATAATCAAAGACTATATCCAATAAAATCTACTTTGTGGCTGATATTAGATGACAAGGTGCTTTCTCTTCTCTCACAGAAACTGCAACTTTAGCTCCAGCAGAAGCCATGGCCTCTTCAATCAATATCCCAACACTTCAAGGTCCGCTACTTAAATCTCACTTTCTTGGCCAAAACCACATCTCATACAGGCCTCAGAAACCATATTTAGCCATGCCAAAACAACCATCTACGATTCTAAAACCTTGTGCTAAATTCGACCTGTTCGAAATCCTAGGAGGCAGAGGAATCTGTAAGGGAGAGAAAGGTATAGAACTAGAACTGAAGAGAAATGTAGAAGAACAAGAATCACAAGTTGCTGATGGAGAACATGAAAGTAAAGCTAGTAATGAGATATCAACAAGTTTTAGTATTCCGGAAAATGCTTTTGATAAAGAGATGATGGGGCTAACTGGAGGATTTCCGGGAGGGGAGAAGGGGTTACAGCAATTCATTGAGAAGAACCCACCTCCGGAAAAACCAACGGCTGCAGATTCAGGCGATGCAGTTGCACTTACTACCTCAAAGAAGCCAAAACCGCCTGAATTTCCGCTACTAATGCCCGGTATGTTTGCGATTGTGAAGAATCCAAACAATCCATTCTACATGTACTGTGGTATCGTTCAGAGGATCACAGATGGTAAGGCAGGGGTTCTTTTCGAAGGAGGAAATTGGGATCGGTTGATCACTTTCAGGCTAGATGAGCTTGAACGCAGAGAAAAGGGTCCTCCAGGGAGAAATCCCAAGTCTGCTATCCTTGAAGAAATGATCGAGAAAAGAAAAGAAAATTGATCTGCCATTCTCTGCCCCCATGTACGTAAGCTTACATGCCTTTTTCTGAGCATTTTGACATTTGTAAATAATCCTCCAATATCAAGAATCACAAATAACATAAATAAACCAGAAAAAAGCTTCAGTTTCCAGTTGTGTGTATTATTGAAGTCAATTAGTTGTTTCTTTCATTACAATGTCAAATCCTTAAATTATAATAAGTAATGAACATCAACATTCAGAAAAAAGGAAAAGAATCCGAGTAAAAAAATTAACCAGCATATTGCCGTCTCTTCTCAACGCTCTATCACAAGATCAGACACAGCCACCCAACTGCCAAAAGATAGTAAAACCTGATCATTAAATGCGTAACCATAACAAGTCTAATACAAACAATAAGAATTTAGAGGGAGGCAGGGAATTATACTTCCAATGCAATGTAGATCACTTTTGTTAATATCATAATAATCATAGTATAATGAGTTCAGAACTTTCACTTACATGTTAGGAAACAAATGATGTGAAAAGAACAATCATCTACCAAAGCAAATTTATTACAAATTCATTCACTCTAACATCAAAAACTTAGTTTCAACTATGATCCATCATCGAACAACTAACTAATGAACCTAATAAATCATATACACATTGCTTCAAATTTACTGCAACACACATGACACACCCAATCTTCACAAATTTACTGCCTTTTTGTATAAAGAAACAATTAAGTCGTAATCAAATGATCCCAACCTGTTAAATCTTCGAATGGAAGAACTAATTAGAAATTTATACGTACCAAAATAGCTTCAATCTCTTCATTTGATATGGGTATTCGTTTCGGCTGAAGAGAAGCTTTGCCTCCAACAGTTGTGGAGACCTTTGGCCATATATTTGGGTCAGCATTAGATGCTGTAGATGCAACTTGTGACTGAGATGCAACACCTGCGAGATAAATCTCTCCATAATTTATTAGCACCAGAAAATAAAATGACAAAATGTCCCCAAAAGGATAGTAAAAATAGTTAACTTTACAAGCATCACATTCACAGTTATAATCTAATCAATTTCTTGTAATTGTATCCTAGTAAAGGCTTCCTCTTACACAATAAAAATTCCAATGCTTGATTGAAAAACCCAAAATCTAAAAATTAAAATTTATCAAGAATAAAAAGAGAAATAAATAAAAGATTTGCGAAACATGGGATCAAAGTGAAAACAAACAAAGAATATAATAACATGTGAACATGAATGCAAAAGATCTAGAAGGTGAAGAGATTAAAGACGTACCAGAAGATTTTGGGTGCCTTTGAGGGAACTTGATGCGCGGGATTCTCTTTAACGCTTGTGCTCCAGCCATCTTTCGAATCTCTCTCTTTCTCTGAGCACGTTGCGGCAATAAATTTCTGGGGAAGCTTGGCCACCGAAACGACGGCGTTTCCTTTGAATTATGGCTCTCAGAGGGTTTGCCAAAACATTAAAGCCCGCGCGTTGCATCTGGTGGGCCTAGATTAGACCCGTTAACTAAAAACTAAGCCCAACCCGAAAACTTTTGATGGGTTATCCGGATATTTCAGATTAAAAAGGCCCACCGAAAATTTATATTTATAATATTTTATAGAATAACCCAATTATTTAGCAAGCATATATTAAAATAAGTAGTCTGGAACTTTTCTAATATGCAGGCAATTTGAAGATTCAACACCATATAACTTGTTTCTAATTTATGCACAAGCATCGAAAAGTCTTAACAAGCTTGTTTACAATTTTCCAATATGTGACTGTGACACTGAAACTTTTCCAAGTTACAAGAGAATAAATTGAAAATATTTGTCAATAATTTTTTTTTTTTGAAACGTTGGTATTCTTGCTATCAAATCATCTGACCCGGACATAAATGGAGCAGTTAAAACCCTCGATTATTCCAGGTTTTTATAAAAAACGCACTTCCTGAATTTGAACTCATGACCTGAATAATAGATTTTGAACCTCACACAGACATTTTTGTCAATAATCTAAAAAAGAAATATCAACACATCCGTTCAATAACACAAATTTTCAATGAAGTTCATCATCGCCATGTCAGCTTTGCAGAAGAAAATTTGTCACCATTTTATGCATGTGTCACCGAGTTAATTTTGTGGTGATGACTTGGTCAATTTCATGTAAATCAATGAAAAAACCTCAAAACTCCTCGTATTTAACAAAGCTTGAGGCTTTATAAACGGGCATTTTGGTCTTAAATCGACACATGAATTGGGCATTCCACTTCATTAGTTAGGAAATTATAATTTTTTTTTTAGTTGGCTTTTGGCTGTAGTGTTAATTAAGTTCATTAATGAAGGAAATTAAGCTGGTTAATTACGATTTATCAGTTGGTCTGTGATAACATATTGATTTGTTTGAAAGTTTGATTGTTTAGTTGGAGAAACTTGCAACTCTTGCGACTAATAACCTACCAGCATTAATTCAATGCGCAAATTTATGATTAATTAATTACACAATTTTGGACCCTTAATCAGGAAAATAAAATAGTTTCACTTTTCTATGTGTATGATTCGATTCTAAAGTAACCATTAGAGAAAAATTACACAACATATGTATTTTTGTTCAGCTACACCTACATGAGACTTTGAACTCGCATCAACGTGAATTATTATGAGTATTACTGGACTTGTAACACATGGAAAATCAAATGCTTATTTTTTTGCATATTTAGAGTTAATGTGATCCCGAGTTTGTCCCCAATGAACGTGGTTTGATGGTGTATGGTTTACGACCTCAACTTGAGGCATTGGGTTCGAATTTAGGGTGCGCGTTTCTTGTAAGAGTCTGAGAATTTTACATGCTCCACTCAAATCCGAAACAGATAGTTTGGTAGCGGATTTTCAACGATTCAAAAAAAATAAAGTGATCTCGAGGTTTGCAACTTTGCATACATAAAAATTTTGATAATTTAAGAATCCATTTTACAAGAAAAAAGAACAAAAAATAAGCCCAAATAACACTATTATTTACCCGAATGCCATTATTATTTACTGTATAAATAACTTGTAAAAACAAGTAAAAGCACAGGTATACGTAAAACCCCTAATTAAGGATAATGATTTTGGGATAGTCCAAAAACCATAATTAAGAAGCAAAAATCTTCACCATGATTTAGATCAAATTAAACCCACATTAAAAAAAAAAAACCTAGAAGATGAGCAAAAACCTCAAAGCTAAAGAAGCTTATGAGTGAATTACATAACCCTAAGAAAAAAGAAAGCAAGAGAGAAGATTAATGTATAAGTAAATATCATAAAGATAAATTCTTCCATTTCAAGTGCTTGTCAGGTCACTCCAATATACTTTCCAAAGAAGGTTTCCAAGCTCCATTAAGTTTCTTACTATTTCTTCCTTTTCCAATTTCTCCCAAACAAGCCTCTAATCCTTTCCCTTCATTATCCTGAAGCTGAAGCATCAACCATTGTAGCTCTTGTTTTGTAAGCACTATCTTCACCTTCAAACTGCTTTTTCCAAAAGTGCTTTCCTTCACAAACCTCCCTTTTGTACTACTTGCTTCCTCTTCCTCTTCATCATTTTGTCTATTCTTGCAGCTTTTTATGCAATTCCCCATATGGTTTTTTATCCCTAGGGAAAAAAAAAAAAAAAAAACCCTAATGTTTTTAGTGGATCAATATTGATTAGAAAAAAAAAAAACAAAAAAAGTGTTATATGAGGTGGGGAGAGATGCAAGTATTTATAGGCAATCAATAGAGAATAAATTTTAGGTACAGTTTTTTTTTTACTACTTTATAAGTGATAAGCTCATGGCTCTATACAATTATAATTTATAATAATATATATCTTCATCTGTTTTTTTTTTTTTTTAATAGAGTTAATTTGCATCTTGTTCCAATTATTAATTCACTAAAACCGCGTTCATACAAATTTACTTTAAGCACGTCAATTATCAAACGGCTTAAAAAGTTGACCCCTAATATTTTATTAATTTGAATGAAGTATACACCATGATTTAGTAACGTATCGTAGGGTATTATACTGTAATTATTGTTATCATATTTGAGAAGATGATATGATATGATATAGTTAAATAAATTATTATGTTTGGTTTGATAGTATAATATGGTTCCAAAAAAGTCCCCAAGGGTCGTGGCTTGGTGGTGTATGACTCAAGATCTCACATTGAAGTCATGCGTTCGAATCTAGAGAGTGTGTTTCCTGTAAGAGTCTGGGATAGCCGGAGGTTTTACCTGTTCCACTAATTAAGCCCGAAATTGGTGGTTTGGAGGCGGGATTTCCAACGATTCCAATATATATATATACTAGTGTGTGCCCGTGCCTACGGCACGGTGTTATAGAATTTACAGAGAGATTGGGATTCTATTATTTAATTTGTTTATAATGAAATGATTTTTTTTTTAAATTAAATGATTTTATTCTTTAATTTATTTGGTAGTTTTCATTTTCCATTAATAAATGATTTTATTCTTCAATTTATTTGATAGTTTTCATTTTCCATTTTTATAGAGATTCTATAATGGAATGATTCTTTATCAGCCATTAAATTATAATAAAATGATTTGAGCCGCTAATTAAGCCACATAAAGATAGCATTTGGATACATTATCTCTCTTAATCCTAACCATTGATTGTCTTATATTTCCTCCCACACCATTGTGCTTAGAGGTGTTCATAGGGTTGGGTCAACCCGCGACCCGACCCGACCCGCGCGGGTTCATAAAAAAATTTACAAATTTTGACCCGACCCAAAATTTTCGGGTTACACAACTGGTTTGATCCCCTTGACCCGACCCGACCCTATACAAATTATTTTTTCTAAAATTTTTATTATTTTTCTACAATAGTTATTAGTATTTTTAAAGTTTTTACTATTATTTCATTATATTTATTACTTTTTTGTATTAAAACTTTATATATATGATATTTTGGGATATAAAATAACTAATATTTATATTTCAAAATAATTAATTCATTTAAAAAAATATTTTTTTTAAAAATGACCCGACGACCCGAACTCGAACCCGACCCGCGACCCGATTTTCCCTTGATCCGACCCGATCGGGTCTAACAAAATTTCAAAAAAACCCGACCCGTGAACACCCCTAATTGTGCTTTATAATATAGATGATTCCAAAAATGATAAAATTATTAAAATGCCCTCAAACACAAAATCATCGCAAATCACCAAATCCAAAATTGGCATAAATAAAAAATTATGTTTGTTTAACTATTTTTATTTATTAATATAATATATATTTAAATACTATTGTCATGGCAAACCATGTTTGTTTAACTATTTTTATTTATAAATATAATATATTTAATAGGGTAGTATTGACATTTTAAAATTTTATCAATAATATTTTAGGAATATAAAATTATAAAATCACGGCAACCACCAGATACATGGTTTAAAAAACTCTCCAAAATTCATGATTTTCATAAATATGGAAGTCAAACACAAACAACAATTTGAACTATATTATACTATATAAAACCATGACAAATCATGAAACAAACAAAATGTAAGAGGTATGGTCGGTGATTTTCAAGAAATTATATTTCGCTTTATTTGGGTTCTTATCTTATGAGAATTAAGAAAATAAAAAAAATTAAATTTAGACTTTACTCATTCATTTTCTTTGGTTGGAAAAAATGAAAAATAAAATAAAAAAAGCTTAAAAAGTTATATTGAAATATTAGAGTGAGCAAATAAAGGGAACATTCTTTTACTTTACACGTTTATTCAATAAATTTTTAAATAAATAATTTTTACACTGAATATTCTTTCAAATAACAAAATAGTCCTTCATTAAACCCATTTTAGTAAGTACTTATTTCCTCTTTACATCATTCTGAGTCATCGTAATGTTCTGTGTTTTCCTCCCTTTCCTTTTGTTAATTCTGGTTTAATGCTCTTCAGTTTTAGAATATATTCACAGTTGTTTTTAGTTCCATTAATAAATAAGGAAATTCACTACTCGAATAAATCTATCTCAAATAGTAAATTTGTTTGGTTAGTTGGGAAATACGAGAGTTTATGTGGTTCGGTGGAGAGTGACTTCTACCTACGTCCATGAGTGAAATTTGGATATTTTATTATGCCTCGAGGTTAATACCGACCCGAGCTTACAAATAGGGGAAACACATACAATAATATAACAACTCGGGTCTTAACGAGTCCGATACAATTCTCTCAAGTGGTAAGTCAATTGACTAGCTTTCTCTCTCTATCTCAAGCTATTAAGTTATGGATTTTACATGTTGTGTAATGCAAAAACTCCAAGCCCTTGAAATTGTGACTTCAATCCCTTTATATAGGCTCTCAAATTAATTATTCTCCAATTATGACGTCAGGTAATGTCACTTAGTCATCATTACAACCATAACTCTCCCCTATGACGGGTCTACTCTGCCACTGTCATGTCACTGCACCGGCCTATGGCGGCTAGCAAGGCCTACAATCACTATGATCTCATCTTCGTTTGTCGGGTCGGCATACCGAGGCAGATGATACTTATCAAAGTCATGTCCAACTCTTCAATAGGTCGGGTTCATAAATAAAGACCTCATCGAGTCAGGTTCTACATATTCTCAAACAACCTCAAATCTCTTTCTTCCTGTGATCAGGTCGATACTACTAACTTCATCCTCAACATACTCTGCCTTTGGGAGAATTTCTTTGTACCATGAGATCAGATCTTTTTGCCTAACCTCATCTTTCTCTGGGCCCTTAGACCTTTACTATCCACTTTTGCGCCAAGTACAATCTCTATTATACTCTTTCTCGATACCTGAATCTTCCTCGGAATAATAGCTTTCAAAAAACCACCATTTTCTCTTCTTTATTTTATATTGTTACCAAATCCATGAATGCATTTGGATTAACTACCCAATATTTGGAGTTAACTAATAATGGTCTATAAAGTTGTTGATGACATTTTGTTTCTTTAACATTTTAAGACTGACTCTATGACTGTCGTGTTTTACTTGGTCTATGTGACGACAGTACAGTCGATCGATTGTTTGTTAAATCAAATCTTTAATTTGTAGCGTTTACTTTTTGATTTGGTTAAGATTTTTCTTTTAATTTGCAAGCTTTTAATCTGTCGTGTGAGTGATAAGAAAATTCAAAAGCAAATGAAAGTACATAGAAAAATCAAATATAAAATATGCAACTTTCAATTAACAGTCAATCATCTTTTATAAAAGTGATTTTCTCCTACATTATTATTTTTTTTTTTTTTAATTATTGGAAATTCCGCCGTCAAACCACCTCTTTCGGATTTAAACGGAGTAGATCCACCCCTCTGATTATCCCAGACATTTATAAAAAACACACTCTCTGAATTCGAATATTTTTACATTAATATTTGTTCAGTCCTTTTGGAATATTTGAGTTAGACAAATAGTAAATGACAAGTAATTTAGATACAACTTTTGCTTATTTGCTGGAAGAGAAAAAAAATCGCAGGAGATTGAGTAGTTGAGTGATTTTTCTAATGTGACAATTGAATTTCTTCAGAGATTCCTAGGACAATAAAAAGGAAAAAAAAAAACAACACTAGCTTTATTTATACATTTAAATTCAACATCCTAGAATTTTCTAATGGAATTAGGTTTAAGAAACCAAAGACAAGTTAAGTTTAATTAATTTTCTGTGATTTTGTTAATCTTCCCACATGTCTAACTAATCTCTAATTAGAGGTAGGGGTGTTCGCGGTGCGGTTCGTGGCGGTTTTTTTCGTTTTTTACTTCAAACCGCGCGGGTTGGCGGTTTGGGAAATTAGAAAACGAAACCGCAAATTTGATAAGGAAAATCGCGGCGGTTCGGGTTGGCGGTTTGGACGGTTCGGGTCGGTGGTTTGGATTATAAATTTTTTAAGAAAATTTTGTGTGTTTTCACATTATAATTGAAGAAAAAATTACATAATTTTTATTTATTCATTACATATTGTTATATGATCATTAAATATCTTAATTTTCATAGTTAAAGAAGAAGAAAAATATAAAATAATATTTAATTTGAACGCGAGTTGACGGTTTAGACGGTTCGGATCGCGGTTCGAATCAAAATTTACGGTTTGGGCGGTTCGCGGTTTGACATTGGTCAAAACCGCACACCGACCCGAAATTTGCTGTTCGATTCGGTGCGGTTCAAAATCATTTTTAATATTTTTTCAAACCGCGCGGTTCGGTTCGGTGCGATGCGGTTTGACCCGAAATTGTGTTCACCCCTAATTAGAGGCTTGCGTTGAATTACGAGTCTCTCTGCACAAGCACAATGTCTCACTAAAAAGTCATTAATTGATTTTGTCCTTTAATCTTTGAGCAATTGGCTTTCTAATTTTACTTTTCAAACGACAATTTATTTATTTAAATGGTAAATTGAAGAGTGAAAAATAATTAAAATTTTCGATTATTTATGTATAAACATTTTAATAGATTAATAGTTATTAGTAATGATGATGATGTTACAAAATAAAATATATAATATTAATAGAAGAAATGTATGAATTCTTTTTTTTTTTTTTTTTTTTTTTTAAACGATGGAAACCCCGCCACCAACCACCCATTTTGGGCCGTGGCGCAGGTAAAACCACCGGCTGTCCCAGGCTCTTACAATGTATGAATTCATTAATATTAAAAATAAAATGTATGAATTCATTAATATTAAAAATAAAATCTTATTTGAAGAATCTCGATGATCGGGATTTAAACTTAATAATAAATGACGAATACTTGTTAGGTATGTTCTTGGAATTATGCTAATAAAATTTCTGCTGTTAAATTCAACAGTCTGAATTTGGTCTCAAGGGTTCTCACTTTCTCACAAGAATTTGGGCAGCACTCAATGAGACTTTTCACATATTTTGAACTTTAAGAGAAAAGAGGACTGGAGGAACTTACTAGGCAAGGATGATGCTTTTATGCTAATTAAATTTAACAAATTGAAAATTCAAATTGATTTGGACATCACTTTTAATTTTTAATGGATTTCAACTTTTGTGAAGCATAAGCATTCGGTTCACAATGAAACAATTTCGGAATTAAAAATCAAAAGATTCAACTCGACAGTCTCCTAAGTTAGATCAATGACTAATTTTTTCAATAATTCAAAGGAGCATCAACTGTGTAAGTGTAAACACATGAAAACAGTACACAAATTATTTATTAATATTTTTTTTTTTATATATTTAGAAAAATAAATTACCTACACTAAAGGAGAGTGAGCGCGGGGTTTCCGTGCCAGCTGTCAAATCAACGGCTCGCGTGTTAAGTAGCAAAAAAAAACAAACATTTCTTTATATATGGACCGTATAAGGATCAAAGCAGCTGAAAAAAGGGCGAAAAACCGAGGTTAGTTGTTAAAAGTGAACACACATTCTACATAACAAAGCAGTTGGTACTGAACTGATGGATAATATAAACTTAGAACAACCTGAAATCAGAACTGTTTTGATCTGAAGATTGGTTCAAAAAGAAACCATATACGAGGTTTAGGTTATAAACACACGCAACGCAACTTGTTTCAGTCACGCCTACGCTTCTTTTGCAAGATTATCGAAAATAGGAAGTGCATCATCGGATGTGATTGCCTTCGACAGGTCAGACGATTCCTGCAAAATGAAAATATAACTATGAATAAGCTAATGTTCAAAGGAAAAGATAAATTTCTGTCAATTTGCTGAGAACAAACCAGGAAGCTATGAAAATTCATCATCCATGTCCGCGATGCCATTAAGAATCTCCATTTTATCCACATGTCCATGTTTATTTAGAATACTTAATTCGGAACCTTCCTGCTTCTGCAACTTTTCTTCCCACTTCTACTTCGCTGTTCTTTTTTACTCTGCTATTGAGTCGTCCTCTACAATAAGATAAGAAACACGCTTCTGCTCATTCGTATTTAAGCATTTTTGCATCTGCAGAAGGTAGCCCTCCAATATTTTGGAAAGAAATAGGGCTTTACTTTGTAAAATAGGGGCATCAGCTGCCAGATTATCTGCAGGACGACAAGCAGTATGTGAACCATCATCATTCATGCATTGAACTAAATCAAAATTTATCTCGGAACTTTCTCCAGTAATAGGTAATAACACCTTTCCCACCAGTCACAGATTCAGAAATAGTATTAGCAATTGCATTCTCATTTTTAGGAGAACCATTAGAACAAATACAATTTTCAAGCTCTCCAGAATCACTAGCTGAAGGGATCTCTTCAATTACTTCTTTTTCCTTATCTGTATTAGAACCAGCAGTTTGCTGCACCACTGTCGTCCATATGGTTTGAGGATATGAGGTTAGAAAAGAACAAACTGCTGAGCACTCCTTTGTACAAAGGCTCTCCTTCCTCGTCTCTTGGAATCTGCCGTACGTAGAAATGAAAGAATGATTAAGATTGCAATCATATGAAATCAGAAAACCAACGACTCAAAGATAATAGCAACATAAAAATTACCATCACCAGTTAAGACATATAAAGGAAACCTGACAAGAAATTATCGTATGCCAGAAAACAAAGCAAAAACACTGATAGTCCACGGACAACTACCGACCTGATCAGAAGACTCAAGACCAATATATTCCTCATGAAACCAGTCCTCGCAGATACAGCATTGTATCATCTCCACTTATTCTTCAACATCTGGATCGGGATAGGGGAGGCTACAAGTGCAGTATAGACTTTTAAGTTGTGATCGTAGGAATTCTCATAATTTTCTACATCTTTACTGGGGAAAAGTTTACAGAAAAACTCCGCAAACTTTGAATTTCCACAATCACACCGAAAATTTCTCTTGGTCCATTTCCACAATCTTGTTTAAGCACAATTATGAAAGACCATTAGACAGAAAAGTTTTAAAATGATAATACAGGATACCAGACATCATTCCTTTTGATAATCAAATGGAACACGCAATTTAAAACATGTGCATTAACAGCTACGACAAGTGAAAACACTGTGGTTTGAAGTTTTAGGATAAATTCATGAATCAAAGATTAAGAATAAAGTATATTACATCTTTCAAGTGCCTGTCAAAGAGAAAGGCAGTTAAAGAGATAAAGGAGTTACAAAGCTTCCAGTTCAAATGCACTCCAGGTTAGCAGCACGTGCACAAAATCAATGTAAGAGCAAAAATAAAATCATATGATCATATCCTATAGTTAGTAATATTCATCCTAGCCCCTCAGTGAACTTCCGATACTCATAGATCCACCAGCCTGTCACATACATGAGCTCATAACAAGACAACAATACCAGAAACTCAAAAACACACCAATTAGCAAACAGAAAGCACATAATAGTTCCCAAGACTTTATCAAGTCACATTTTGATGTAAGTCTTCAGAATTTCCAGACCAACGAAACACTATATCCACAGCACTTCATTTCAATGACAAGCGTCAGCACAAACTATAACTAGAAGCTAAAGTCGTTATACAAAAGAGTTCCTGACTATATTAATTAACCATCTACGGTTAATGATAATGGGGGGATATTTCGTGTCCATCATGGCAGGTCAGCGAGCACGAAGCACAAAACTCCAACATTTCCTGTGCAAGTAAGGCATGAGAAAATAGCCTGTCTCTTCATATACCCCTTAATATAGATACACTCCTCGCCCTCACTCCACCCAAAACCAAATCCGCCTCCTCAAATTTTCAACATGAGGTATCACACAACACCCATGAATTAGCCAATAGAAGAACGACAATGGAGACAAATTCTTTTAGTAACAAATCAGATATTTCTATTATTCCGCAATTGTATCAATGCAAAGTGAAAAGACTGAGAGTCTGTAAATATGACTACAAATTTTGTACCAACTCACATTGCATGCCCTGTTCAGAAGATAATCAGACACAGTTTCCACCTTTACACTCACCCTCGTCTCTAATGTGTGTCAGTTTTGCACCTAATGCTTCTTATCACGAACATTTATCAACCTTAACACACCACATGTAATCCAAAGACTAACCCATGATTTATATAATTCTTCTAAGCATTGTTAAGCAGCATGGAATCAGAGCTTCATAATCAAAAGTAAGTAGAAGAACTAACAAATGTGAAGCCTTAATTTTTTTCTGCAAAAAATAATTATTTAAAAAAAAAAAAAAAAAAAGAACCCTAAATTGAAAAACGAGGAATTAAGAAATTACCAGGTTCTTTTCTCATCCTCCACGTTTTCATCAAACTCGCCAGACATTTTTCACAAACCTCTTAATAAATAATTCTATTAACGACTTTGCAAACAAACCCTAGCTCCCTTCCTAAGCCACATATCTTCTTTTTTTTTTTTTTCCCTTTTTTTAATGGTTGGAAATCAAACCGCTAATCATCCCGAAGTGTTAAAACCTCCCGCTGTTACAGAAACAAAATTTAAAGGTCAGATCCTAATTCCTACGTCACCGAGCCGTATATCAGTGAACTCTTTTAGATTATTATTTTTTACCTTTGAGGAACGGATAAAAAAGAGCCATACGAGGAACCCCATAATCTACGAAGACAGCAGAGCAAATTCGAAATGTGTGCCATTGAGCTTTTATTTGTGAACTATACGGACATTTTCCCGCCACTGTGTCCCCAAGTACTGGATTATTATTTTGATTCCCTCCAATTATTATTTTTTCTTGTTCTGAATCTTCTAATTGATTGCATCTGGTTTATGGTGATCTTAAGAAACTTCTAATTGGGGTCCATGGATGATGAACTGCATATGAGCATTCAAGTTGGGGCACTATACAATTATGTAAAGTATAAGACCGTTGATGAAGAATTTGAAAATTTTTATGGATCACAGACTACTTTTTTATTTTTTATTTTGAAACGTTGGAAACCCACCACCAAACCACCCATTCTGGGCCGCGGCGCAGGTAAAACCACCGGCTATCTCAGGCTCTTACAAGAAAATACACCATATGGATTCGAACCCAGAACCTTAAAGTGAGATTCTGGACCCTACACCACCAAACCACACCACGATCACAGACTATACTAATGCTCAAAACCTTAAACAATGACTATGTTGATCTCATATGCACAAATTAATTGAAGGCATAAATATCAAATGCGAAAGCCTCTTATATGTCACGGGTCAGAAAACATACGCCTCTTAATTTTTTTCCAACTCTTAATATTAAATAAAAATAGAAATATCATCATAAATTTATAAATTAAATCCTTAAAAATTAAAAAAATTATCTCAGATAATCTTTTGGTTTCACACTTTTGCGGAAATTGATTCAAGGGACATAATAGAAACAGTTTATTTGTTGTTATAAAACTCACATGAATCAATTACAAAAACATGTGAGTTTGTTGTTTGATAATTGATTTAACAGAAAATGAGTGTTCTAAATTATTTTTCGAGTGTACTGCTGATTATTTTTATGAATATGTATAATGAAAATTTTATTTTAAGAAATTAATCCTCTTGGTGTGAAAAGAAAAAAAAACAAGTGAAAATGATTGTTGTTTTCTCACAATTGGACTAGTAAATAAATGCCTGCTTAAACTATAATTAATTAATATAACTTGAGATTAAATTTTTTAGAAGTTTGCTAGTTAACCAATAATATGGTAGGGTGACAGGATGTTGGGGCGAGTATCGATTCATGTTCTATCCGAAATCGTAAGAAATCAGAACAATTTTTTGGATCTGATTCCGAAATTAGTTTCTTTAGGGTCGGTTCTTATTCCAAAATGTTAGAAATCAATTTTTTTCGGTCCAGTTTTGGTTCTAGTGTGGTGGGAACTAAAATCGGATTTTGGAACTAGTTTTCAAATTATAAAATCAAATTTTTCATTGGTTAAAAAATTTAAGAAAAGTCCAATTCTCTTATTAAATAATGTACATTCATCACATCCAAATAAAAAATTAAACGTATATCAAACAAATGGAATAAAATCAATTATAAATTATTATTTTTATTTAAATGAAATAAAAATTATATTGAAAAGAATGGAAAATAAGGTAACCCGGAATTGGACCGGAACCGATAAATAGAGTATCATATTCAATTGGATAGATTCCGATTATAAAATATTAGGATCCGATTTTTTTCGGATAGGTTCCGGTTCCACTCGGAACCGAAATCAAATCTGATTTTGCTCACCTCTAACGGGGTGTTTGAATACAATTAGAATGATTTAAGATTATCTATTTGTTTTTTCTTTGATCTTATTTTTTAGTGACACTTGTCATATAATTTAACTTTAATCATTTATGTTTTTGCATATGCTACATGTATATTAATATATGGCAACACTAATAAGAGATAAAAACAAAAACAAAAACAAAAAACAAAGAAAGCATCGTTGTCCAATTAAAATTAACAAGGTCTTGTTTTTGTTTGTTCAAACCGTCAATAATTCAATATAGACTTAATATAAATATATATTAATAGATATAGTAGCAATATGGATGGTAAAATCCGGATCCATAAGAGATTTCTTCACCCGGATCTAGTTCCGAACCCGGGTAAATATTTCCGGATCCGGGTCTACCCGGTCCGGATCCGGATACCCGATTCACTTTTTTTTTTTTTTAAAAAAAAAATTTTAATTGTATTCTTTATATTTATATTTGGATTTTGTCAATTTAATTAGTTTTATTTCAATTCTTTTATATTTTTTTATATATATACATATTCTTTGTATTTTTCATTATTTTTTATTCTTTTTATTTTTTCCAAACCCGGGTCCGGTTTTTTTAATCCCGGACCGGGATCGTCCGGGTCCGGGTATAGTTGTCATCTCTAAGTAGCAATAATATGAGAGACAATTAAGAGATTAAAAAACAATATATATCATATTTATCCTTGAAAATACTATATGTCTTAATTTAAAAAGAATGATAAAAAACATATTAACAAATACACTGGCAATGACTTTGAATTGTGGTAGTTAAACCGTTAATTTAAAAGATTCAATGAGTTATCAGTTCAACCGGTTAAATTGAATTGATTGACATCATCATAATGTTAATTCAAAATTAATATATATATATACCTTAAGGTTAAGGAATTTTAATAAATTTAGTTAAATTTATTTTAGGATTAAAAAGTATGGTGGACCGATTCATCAGTTTTTTACTTCTTGTATTGAAGGTACAATAAGACCAGACTCATGATTGGTTTTCAATTCCACTAGTTTAAGCAAGAGCGAAGCCTCTTGTATGTCAGGGGTCAACCGATCCCTTCATTTTTTTTCAACTGTATAAATAATAAAAATATCACCTTAAATTGATAAATTGCATCCTTAAAAATTATAAAATTTTCCTCATAAAACTTCATAACTTCGCACCTGAGTTCAACCGACATAGACCCGGCGGCGGTTCGGTTCCGGTTCGGAACCGAACCGAACCGGCCGGTTACCGGTTCCACAAGTGTGGAACCGGAACCGAACCGGTTAAATCTGGTTCTGTTCCGGTTCCACACTTAAGTGGAACCGGAACCGAGAACCGAACCGGAACCGAAAGGTTCGGTTCCGGTTCGTTCGGTTCCTTTTTTTTTTTTTTGATTAATTTAATAAAAAAAATGAGATTAAATTTAAAAAAAAAAAATTTATTACATTGAAGAGCTTGAGCTTAAATTTTTAAATATTTAAGTTGCCTACGTATCCTCCAAGGGTGAGAGGAATCAAAGCTCACGTAGTTCCATTACAAGTTTTAGTCTTTTAGACATATCCCCTTTTGTAAATTATAATTTTACAATTATCAATCATCATTATCGGTTGATCCTTCGGCTCCGGTTCCGCTTGCACTTGTTGCAGAAGCATTATCGAACAAATCTTCACAATCATCGGGGGCATCTTCTTGTTGTCTCAGATCAGCTCGAGTCCAATCATCCACACAAGCTGTTGCTTCTAGAGTGCTTGGATGTAATGAAGATCGCCTAGCTTCCAATATATTACCTCCCAAGCTGAAGGCTTGCTCAACCGCAACAGTGGAAATAGGTGCTGCCAAGATCTCTTTAGCAATAATAGATAAAACATGATATATATTTTGATGCCGGTTCCACCATTCAAGGATTTTAAAATTTTTACTGCATAAACTTTCATTAGAAAACTCAAAATTTGTAGATAAATAATTATCTAATTCAGGGTTATTAGTTGTCGTATCCCTAGCTTTTTTATTTCGTTGCAATAACCAACGATCCCCTGCGCTAAGTCTTGTTTGAATTACCGGTTCGCTACTACTAGATTGACCTAATGTTCCTAAGTTATATCTTACAATATAATCATTAAATAACTCAATTAATCATTTCTTAATTTGTCATTAATCTAGTAATGTCAATTTCATCTAATATTCTAAATAACCATAATAAGCTTGTAAAGCACCACTCAAACCTTCTAATTTAAATCTAGGATCAAAAACACAGCAATAAGTAATGTCAATTTCATCTAATATTCCTAAATAACCATAATAAGCTTGTAAAGCACCACTCAAACCTTCTAATTTAAATCTAGGATCAAAAACAGCAGCAATAAGATAAAGTAAAGGAATTTCTCTAAAATAGTTTAACCATTTTACCTTCATAACAGTAATGGCTTCTAACAAAAAACATCATCATAGGATCGCTACTGTCAACATGCTCATCGAGAGTGCCAACAATATTTAAACTCTCAAGAAGAAATAAATGTGCTGTAGGATAATAAACGCCGCTAAAAACTAAAGTAGCATCATTAAAAACTTTTAAAATATCTAAAAAAATTTCACAAATATCCCATTGACTAGGATAAAGTGTGATATTTTGAACATGTTGAGAAAAAAAACTACATAATGCATCTTTGTATTGAAATGCTTGACATAAAAGAAAATAAGTAGAATTCCAACGTGTTGGAACATCTCTTGAAAATTTAATCGGTTTAATACCATTTATTTTACAAAACTTGGTCCATTCTCTCCTAATTTGAGAATATGACCAAATACAGTTAAGTGCCGTTTTATTGGATCAAGGAAAGGTGATAATATTTTAGACCGTCTTGCACATAAGTTGAGGACATGACATGTACAACGAATATGAAAAAACCGACCCCCTAAATTTGGTTGACATATTTCTTTTAAATCATTGATGGATGCAGTATTTGCAGATGCATTATCAAATCCAATTGTTAAAATTTTTTCTCCTAAACCATATTCATCAAAAATTACCTTCATCATTCTATAAATATTATGTGCAGTATGTTGGTCATCAAAAACTCTAAATGCAATTAGTCGTTTTTGCATGGTAAATGATGCATCAATCCAATGACAAGTCACACCCATGTATGAATGTGTTTGCCAATGATCACTCCAAATATCAGAACATACAGAAATACGACCTTTCATCTCTTTAAATATTTCATTTAAAATAATTTTACCATCTTTGTATAATTTAAAAATATGACGTTTTGTTGTGTTTCGAGTCATTCTACATGCAGAAGGGTTTAAAGCATTATGCACGTAATTAGTAAAATGAAGTTTTTCACCAAAGCTTAAAGAAAGATGTGCCATACAAGTTAATTTCGCAAATTCTTCTCTATTTTTTGCATCAGAATATTTAAATAAATCTAAAGCATTCGTACCTCTACTTGATGATGCGTACCTGGCCATTTGAGTTTGCGTCGTATCAATGCCAAATTCAACCGGATGATGTTTTTCCATGTGCTTGATCATATTGCCATATCCACCTGAAAATTTGTAGATAACCCCACAATAGTTGCAAACTGCTCGTTGTGAATCATCTTCTAGGCGTTCCAAATTAAAATGAATTTTGAAAATATCCGAGGACCGAGCCTTAACTTCTCTTCTCCGTGATTGTGCACTGACACTAGGGCCGCTCTCTTGGGTTGGCATATTTGACATTATGTTCTCAGATGAGCTTGCCATTTTTCGTTTGAGAAATTAGGAAGAAAAATAAGAAAATTGAATAATTGCGAATAAGAGAACTAGAGAATTATAGAAAATGAGAGAGTTGAGAATTTGGTGTGATGAAATAATGAAAAATGAATCATATTTATAGAATTTTAGAATTTTTTTGATACCAAATATGCCCCTAAATATAACCGTTTTATTACCGTTATTAGGGGTACATTAGTAATTAATATTTTATATAACAAATTTTTTTTTTTTTTTTTGTTAATTTTTTTTTTGGCAGGGAGCCAAACGGCTCCCTGCATCCCCCAACGGCACTAGCTGTTGGGGGAATTAGGCCCCAAACGGCTAGTAGCCGTTGGGGGCCGTAGGGTTCCTGTTGGAACCCTACGGTTCCAACAGGAACCCGACGGTTCCAACCGGAACCGTTCGGTTCCGGTTGGAACCGTCCGAACCGGTGGAACCGTACGGTTCCACCGGTTCGAGTTGGGGTGGAACCCCAACCGAACCGGTCCCATTCCGGTTCGGTTCCGGAACCGGAACCGTGGCCGGTCTAAACCGACATATGCCTTCCGATTTTATCGTCAATATGATACGTGATTTCTTAAGATTTAAAAATTAATAATCTCAAGGGCATTTTTTGTCAAATTATTCGCCAATCTAATTACTCTTGTTTTATTTTCCTATTTGTCTACCAAGGATTGCAAAATATGGGATCATAATCACAGGCGTTGGATGTGATAAATTTCACGGCTTATTATCGAGAAAATCTTCTATGCAACAGTGGTACCACGTCATCCATGTAACAAGTCAATCATCCACAGCCACGCGTGCTAAAAAATTAAAAAACAACTAAAAAATAAGTGAAAAAACTCTACATGTCATTTTTTAATTCGCTTGTAGTACCACGTCACCCATACCACTGTTGCACCAAAGAATCTCTCCTTATTATCGACGTCACCACGACAACGACAACGCTGAATTCGGCGCCTCAATCACGCCGCAGCCGGCTGTTGTTACGACGGGTCTCGATAAACCCATAATCAAATCTTACTCAAAATTCGTGCTCGGACTAAAGTTCCCAAATACGATCATTATTAACATGCTATTTGCATCAATGAATGGCTCAAAATTAATACATCTTGACCGTTATATCACAGTTAACGGAATAGTTATACCGTTATAACCCTGTCTTCATCAACTTCTCCGTCTCTCTCTCCCTTTTTTTTTTTTTTTTTTTTTTTTTTTTTTTTTTTTTTTTTTTTTTTTTTTTTAATCTTTTGAATTATTGACTCATTCAAACTTTAGGTAAAGTTGCAAAATGTCATTTTTTGAGAGCCATATAATAAAAGTTGTTTTGTTTCAACACGGTTTTGAAAATAGAACGGATTTGGAATAAGTCTTCATGTTGGAATTTGCAAGCAATTGAAGGGAATATATTGTACCAAAAAACTGAGAAAAAGAGATTGAAAGTGGCCCATTTGTGGCTCCATCTATCAATGGTGTTATTGGTCAACTCACCGTGACCTGTTGATACTAATAATATGAATACAGCCACTTATGTCAATAAATCAAACTATGATTAGGGGTGACAATTTTATTTAGAATTCGTTTATTCGTTTGATTTGATTCGCTTTAAAGCGAATATGATTTGGAAAAATGAATTTGTTTAATAAATTGATCAATTCGATTCAATTTGTTTGTTAAACTAATCGAATACGAATTTGAATTTACTTTCGTTAAATATTCGTTTTATTATTTTTATTTACTAGTTGTTGCTATTTTGTATATTTAGTGAAATATCTTTAGTAAATATATTAATTGCGCATTTCATATGTATATTGATGAGCATTCTATATATCATATTTACAGCCTTTAGATCTAATATTTTGTTAAATAATTCGATTTTTTTTTAAGTGTTTTGATATGTTCTTTGTGTTTTTATAGGATGTGATATATATGGAAAGACATGGATTTGAAACGTCAACAAATCAATGTGATTTGCCACACTGACCTCCTAATTTACGCAACCTTCAGTGTTTTGGTCATAATTTTTTTCATATGATATCCAAATGAGGTGATTCAAGTTGCATTAGAAATAAGCTCAAAGACAATCACATACATATAAAGAACGCATGATTTGGCTAAGAGACGATAAAGTTTCAAGCGTTTTAAGTTGTACCTCAAAACCAGTCCGCGTAGAGTGTCTGGGCGTGCGAGTATTGCTCTTTGCCTCTCATTGGCACGCCAATTTGAGCTCATTGGTACGCCAATTTGCCCAAAAATCATAATTAAAAAATTCTTAAGAAGGAAAGCCCTCATGAACTCATATATAAGCACAAGTTCGTCCAAAACCCTATATATCATACTTAGGAAGTCTCGTAACACAATTTTAGAGTCTTAAAGCATAGAAGAATGCCTAAATTAAGGTAATGACGAGTGTTTTAACTGGAGCTGTAGTTTGAAGGCGAAAACAACAACATGAGTTATTTTTTCCATTTTCTTTATAGTTTATCTTTTATGAGTCTATGTTTTGTATCTATAATGATTAATATATTTTTATTGAATATCATGAGTAGCTAAATCATTTATCCAGTATTGTAATGTATCTTAAGCTTGTTTATTAATTAATTTGCATCTTTTTATTATTTTGAGTGTGTTGTTGAGATATTTATTATTCTATGTATTGAATGTATATTTTATTTGTTTGGCCAGTAATAAAACTATTTTAGTAAATCCTTAACAACTCGACGGAGGAAATTAGGATTAGCCATGAGAATAATAACACATAATCTAGTTCTTTTGAATATATTTCTCTTCGTGATAGACATAAACTTGCAGGGCATGCGTAACCAATATTAGAACTTGACCTTAATGAATTCAGTTTAACTTAATTAACATAAACATATAGTTAATTGATTTATTCTGAATATATTGTGAATGATTTAGTGTTTTAGGTTAATAATTTGTTACAACTCAATCAAATGAAAAGTGTTGCAACACTAAGTTATTCTATTTATAAGATTTTTCCAACGTGTGTTATTTATTTTTTATTTACTTTTTAATTAAAATCATCAAATCAATTCACTTTCTCTATAGTTTATTTAAGTTAAGTAAGTTAATATTTATATTAATAAGATAAATATTAAGTATATGTGGGTACGGTATCCGACATTTTGTCATTGTATTACTTGAGCGATACGTGCGTTTACGTACTAAATTTATAAACTCGCGATCATATATATTTATGAAAACTAATACAAAAAATGTACGATAATTTATGTCATAATATAATGACTAAACGAATATTCATATTCGATTCGTTTGGTAAACGAATCGATTATGAATCTATATTCGTTTAATAATCTAATCGAATACGAAAATATCACATTTTGATTTGATTTATTTAAGATTCATTACAAATTCGATTTCTCAAATTGTTTTGCTATCCCTAAACCATGATCAATATTTGACGTCTGATTTGATGAAAGATGATTTTGACTATTTGTACGAAGTGCTACGAAGTCTAATAATCAGAGGGTTATACGTCAAAATGTCTCGTTTTGATGACTTGGAACTTGGTGATTTATGAAAAGCTATCGTATTGGACAAAATTGAATGGAGAAGGTCAAAGTCAAATAAACAGTAAGGAATGATCCTTCGTAAGAGTTTAATTATGTTATACTTACAAAGTTATACCATTCATTCGATATTAGATTAAGTGATTAAAAATTAACATATTATTAATTGATTACTTATATTATTATCTAATTGACATATATACATAATTGCATACTTAAATATTACGTGTCAACCGTGGAATAGTGCAACGTTACTCTTTTGCTACACGATATACTATACTTCAAAATTTATATTTAAAGTAATGTGTCAACTACTATATGTAAACATATATTAAAATTTTCATTTATTTATTTATAATATATATATTTTTCCTCCATAATTTTATATGTTTCGTTTAAATTCGAATCGGATGATTTAACGTTGAATTTTTAACGTTAAAAAAAAAAAAAAAAGAAGAATTTGACATTAGAAAATTGTAGTCATCTCAACACCAATTAAAACGTTTGACCACTATGTGGTGGTTGGCAGCTACTGGTTTTAAAAATTATAGTCTTTTTTGATTTTGGAATGTAGACAATTAATCCTTTCCCTTCAATCCAAATTTACCAACGCAACGATGGCTGCCTCGCAAATATTTCTCTCGTCCGTTTTGCTCTCCGTCTTATCACTTATTGGCCTCGCAACAAGCACAGAAAATTGCCCAGTGCAATATTGCGGTCGCAGCAGCAGCAGCCCACGGGTTAAGTTCCCTTTTCAAATAATAAACAATCTAGGCATCCCCAGTGGCAATTCTCGTTGTGGCTACCCAGGTTTTGAACTTTCATGTTTTCTAAACCAAACAATTCTCATGCTCCCACGTTCAGGACCCTTCACCATCATCAAAATCGATTACAGCGTCCAATCTTTATACATCAACGACCCACGAAACTGTCTCCCAAAGCGTTACCTTGAAGAAGGCTTCAGCGTTTTGGATTCTCCGTTTTATCCAGACTCACGCGCCAACTTCACGTTTCTCAATTGTTCATCAAATTCATCAAGGTCGCCGATTCTATTCGAATACATGACTGTAATTCCTTGTCTTAGTGGTGAAAATTACACGGTCTTGGCTGTTTTTTCAAGTTATTACGGTGAGTCAACTTTGCGGTCATCTTCTTCTTGTGAAGTGATAAGAGCTGTGATGGTTCCTGTTTCTCTGGGATTTATGTCTGGACTTGAGGATGATATTCGATTAACGTGGACAGTTCCCTTTTGTGCACGCTGTGAAGATCAGGGCAAAGCTTGTGGGTTCCAGAGTGATTCCAGTCTTGTTACTGGATGCTCCGACGTTTCAAGCTCTGGTACGTATGTACTTTCTTCTTTTATTAATCATATTAAACCGATTCCGTTATATCGATTTTCAGTTGAATCTTAAGTTTAATAAGGTGCTAATGCTATAGAAAAGCGATCAACACAGAGATTATAGAAAAGTCAAATATTGTAGGAAAGGGATACGGTGGTTGCTATGTCAATTTATTTTAGGTGGGACTGGCCCCATTTTAGAATATCGGCATGTGGAAGTGACACGTGCTGATACATCTAAAATGGGAGAAAATGTGATACCACGTAATCCGTGTAATAATCAAATCAATAATTATCATGCGTGTTAAAATATTAAAAAACAACAAAAAATATGGATTTTAAATCTTACATGTTAGTTACTAATTTGTTGGTGATATCACTTCACTCATACCTCAATTGCACCAAAAAATACTCCTACAATGGGAGGGAGGGATCCCATACGTTAGGACTGAGTATGAAAATAATTTTTTACATCTTTTGATATTCCCGTAGTAATAAATGAAAAATCATCATGTGAATGAGATCCAATATGGGTAAATATTTTTTTGTGTTTATTAGTTGAGCAAGTCGGATATTAATATTGACACCTCGTATCGTTCATAATCTATTGTCATCCCTGAGATAGTGCTAAATATTGAATTAACCGTCATTATTTATTTAATATGAATTTTTCATTGATCTCACTTATCTAATTATTTCGTGATTATTTATTCAATTCTTAACATAAAATCAACTCAACACTAGATTCTAATTCTATATAATACCAAACACTTGATTGATTGATTACTTGAATAATTAATTTAACATACGACGCTTTTCACCCATTTCTGATTCATATATTTGAATTTTTAAATTAGGTATGTCGAGGGGTACAAAATATGCAATTATCATAGGGGCTGGAGTGCCCGGAACATTGTTCATCATTGTACTAGGATGTTACCTCTGCGGCAAGGTTGGGAATCAAGATCATCAGCACCGCCGGCAGCGACAGATCACCGAATTATCCACCTCAATTACCCTGCCACCACCGGTCATCTTGGTCGCCGGTCTCGACAGACCCACCATAGACTCTTACCCCAAAACGTTGCTTGGTGAAAGTGGGCGACTACCAAAGCCAAATGACAATACTTGCCCAATTTGCTTAAGTGAATATGAGCCTAAGGAGACATTAAGGACTATCCCCGAGTGCAACCATTACTTTCATGCTGATTGTATAGACAAATGGCTTAGAATGAATGCATCGTGCCCGGTGTGTCGCAATTCACCTGATGGTTCTTCCTTTGTCACTCCATCATCTACATCTGCATCATCAACATCCACATCTTCACGTTCTTCTTCAGTTATATCACCATAGACATTAGTTGTATGTATGTATATATATACATAGTTTTGTTTCATTTGTGGAAAGTTTATATCTATATTTTGTTCTTGGGACCATATTCACTGTTACAGGAAAAAAATATTAGTTAAAAGGAGCGATTTATTATAATTTCTTCGATTCAATATTATTTGATTTTGATACATTGATTTTTGTTGCATCACTACCTTTGAATTCAAGGTATATAATATTTTAGTACAAATTTCCCTCATTCTTTACATGAAGAACAATCTTAGGCGCATAATTCTCCACTATATGGAGCATGAAACTTGAGTGATTAATAAACTAAGCTAACCATCACAAGTATATATATATATATAAATATAGCTTTTCATTTCACTACAAGCAAATCACTCGCAAACTTCAAATCTTCATCACTAGCTAGAAGAATTAAGTGACCATCATGTCCAAAATGTGTAGCCAAGTTTTTGTTTTCTTCACCACTCTCTCACTCATTTCTGGGTTCGCCCTAGGCGGGATCTCATTTCTATATCCAACAAATGCTCCTGGCTCTACCATGGGGCAACCAACGAGACATTCATCAATGATTTCCGGGTCAGCCATCGGACAACCAAGTACAGTATCATCATCAGCAGCAGCATCTGTATTGTCTGATTGTAACTCAATAGTGTCTGAGTTGAATCCTTGCGTTGGTTACATGTTGAAAAGTGAGACCAACCCATCAGACACTTGCTGTTCAGGAGTGAAGAGCCTGAGGAAATACAATAGCAACAAGGCCGCTAGACAAGCTATTTGCCAGTGCCTCGAGTCTGTGGCACATATGTTTGGGCAAATTGATTACTCTCTTCTCACTGGCCTTCCGAAAATGTGCCGCGTGTCTGTAAAGCTGCCTGCCGATATTTCTCCAAGCTTCGATTGCTCCAAGTGATTAATTAATTAACTCCATCTCACCCTTCTCACGCATGCACATGGAAATCAAAAGCTAGAGTTTATGCACTAACTTAGTTTTGTGTTTGATATATATGCAGGGCTTAAAGGCAAAACCAAGAAGTTCAGCAACCGAATAAATGCAAGCTAGCATACCATTGCATTGCTTTCCTTGTTGTATGTTTAAAGAAACTGACATTGGCAATGTATTAATAAAAGTTTTTGTTGGGAATAAAATTATTATATATTACAAAGTACACTTTCTGATTGATTATAATGTCGATCTATAACTAATATGTGCTAACTTTGATTATAATGTGGATATAGAGTCAAGTTATATTGAGTTTTTATAATACACTATAGCACGTGTATTTATAGTAATAGATTGTTAAAATTCAACAACATCTAAGTTTTTATCCAATAATTACCAATCACAATTTACAAAAAACCTCAATACAAATATTAACTCGACACCGAATATAAGTCCATACCTATTGCAAAATTGAGGAAATTCCAAACTATTCAAGAGGTGGATATTTAAATTTAGACTTGCAAGCTTATAATTTAACTTCTTGTAAAAGGCGCCACCAATTCATAATTGGAGATAATCTCTGGCGCGCGCTCAATTCTCAACAACCGTACGAGAACTCTTGGTGCGTGACTCGACAGAAATCGTAGGAGTGTATTTAGTAGCATTCCCAAGTTTAAGCCCATTACTTAGTCAACTTTTAAATGACGAAATTACCCTCATCTGGTGCGAATCTTATAATGTATAGAATTAGAAATGTACTAACCTAAAACCCCTCTCTCTCTTCGTCATCGATCAGCACCAGCTGCTTCACCGTAGTACTTCACCTCAGAAACTTCTACTGTTTTGGTAACCGCTTTACTTATTTCTCATTACGAATGAAATAATTTAATTAATCAATCTGGATTTGTAGCATCATAATTTATTTATATTGCAAGATATGAGGGGTTTTAGGGCTAGTATCTAACATTTTTTTAATTTCAGCCACTAATTGTTTATAAATGCTTTTCTAATTTGCTTATTTTACACTTTCTGATCGCTGAGACAGTAGACTCTTTTAACAATGGCTTATCGACGAAGCCTTACTAGGAGAGCAACCCTTTTTGCTCGAGCTCATAATCCATCATTTAGCTACATTATCCATGACCACGATCGTAAACAAAACTATCCTGATGAAACTCTTTCTCAAAGTAATATTCGTAACTTCATCCAACCGAGGTCTTTTGGAAGCAGTTTAAATAATTCGTATGGGTCCAGTAGTCGCCTTCACTGTCAAAGACTTTTGCAGTTCTCTCTTGGGCCAAGCTTGGGTTCTGCTTTTTGTCGGTATATGTCGGCTACAGTTGGCGAAGGAGCGGATAAGGTAGAATTGATGAGCGATATGGCAGAAGTTTTCACAGATACGACTGTGCAAGCGGTTGCTAACCAAGCCCCAGCTGTGAATGAGGTCGCCATTGCTGCTGCTGATTCTTTCTTACCTGTTGCAGCTCTGCAGCATGTTATTGACGTGGTGCATAATTTTACCGGCTTTAATTGGTAAGCAGATATTTGCATTTGTTTACCTGAAAATACTTCAGAGGGTGAACATTTTCATTAAGTGTAATTTGCAAGAACGACTTAATAATTTCTTAACCTAGAAAGAAAATTATAGTTGTAGTTGCAAGGTTAGATTCAGGACAAAATATTTTTTCCCTTTGATAGGGATAATTATTTCTTTCAGGTGGGCTTCTATAGTTTTGACAACTCTTTGTATTCGGACTGCAACAGTTCCACTGTTGATCAATCAACTCAAATCAACTTCAAAATTGACTGTATGTACTCTACTTGTCACTGGCAACTTTTTTTAATTTGTTTATTTTTTTCTCCTCTTATTCATATGATGTATACTACTATATTTTGAAAACTCTATAAAACTTTATAAAACTTTGTCACTGTTTTATTGTATATATGGCATCATCTTTAGTTGTTCTTGTTTTCTGCAGTTAATGAGACCGCGCTTGGAGGAAATCAAGCAAGAGATGCAAGATAAGGTGTGTGCTCATTTCTTCTTCTCATATATTATCACTTGCTATATCATTGGCAACCTGCAGATATACTATTGGAATATCGGGGCATATCTTTGCATATTTCTTTGGACCATTTTTACTGACTCAAGACATCTCTGCCTCTCATCTAGATATTGTGAACCATCTAGATCAGCCATTTTGTGGTGGGGAAGATAGCACATTGTGTACCTGTACACATAGAAATGCTCTAGGTTCTATATTTGCCAGACTTATTTGGTTTAGTGAGAAAAATTCCTTTGAATTATCTACCACTAATGAAAACACGTGATGCTTGATAAACCTATAAACTTCTGGTTATACATCATGCTCCTCGAAGTATCTAGGTGAAACTTTATACCAGTGCAGTAGAATGAGGCACAAAATCTAATGCTGTTATAGGAAGTTTGTGTGGCAGACTTGTTTTGGCTGAGAATTACTCATTTGGATTTGGACATATTGTGGGGTTTGATATCATGCAAAGGCTGTTATTTCTAACATATTAAGCAATTTCTTTTTTCCTACTCAGGGTATGGACCCAATGGCTGTCGCTGACGGTCAAAAACGAATGCAGAATCTTTTCAAGGAGTAAGTAACTCATCCATGCTTTGCAAGGGGGAAACAGTGACAATTACTGAATTCTTGGGCATCTCTCATAACCTAATCACTCATAGCCTCCACCGATGTCAGTCATATAAAGTTTCAGTAATGACGAAAATATATTCATTACTGGACATTTTGACTGCTAGCCATATCTCATGGATACAAGTTTGTAGCATATTCTTGTGGATATGGGCATGCCTTTACTCATCATGTATTTTTTTTTTTTTTTTGGATAAAACTCGTCATGTACATAACACAAGATAAAGGGAACACAAATCAATTTTGTTATCAATCATGCACCGATAGAGGATTAAAATTGAGGCAATTGCCACTGTCATACTCATGTTGATGCTTTATAGCATTGTTAAATTCCCTCTGGACTGGAGTATCGTTGATTAATGTTTGCAACTGATATTATTGAAGAGTATTACCCTCATGACTCATGAGATGTAACTCTTTGTTCAAGTATAAGGCCATTTGTAATTGTGAGTGTTTTGATAATTTGGGGCTTAAGTCTGTAATGCCTTTACTATACTACAGGATTGGACCTGTTTGCAAGCCATTTGATGACGCATGTATTTTTGCATCGGTTTTCTATGTCTTTTGATTTCTCAGACATTTTCATTTCCTATTTATAATTTGGAACAGATACGGTGTGAGTCCGTTAACTCCATTGAAAGGGCTCTTTATTCAAGGACCTGTGTTTATCAGTTTTTTCCTTGCAGTAAGATTTTTTTTCTAGTACATTCTTATAAAGGTTATAGGATTTGATTATTGAGATTTTGTTATCTACATTTTATATTTATCTTTGGTGCCTCCTTTCTCCCACAACAGATTTCAAACATGGCAGAGAAAGTCCCCTCGTTCAAAAATGGCGGAGCATTCTGGTTCACAGATCTCACAACTCCTGATAGTTTTTACATCTTTCCAATTTTGACAGGGCTGACTTTTTTTATAACAGTAGAGGTAAGCCACTCTTTTGTCATGTGAGATTGAACTGAACTAGCAAATAACTATGCTTTAATAGTCTTGGTTTGGGCTTCAAACTTACATTTGGTCTGTATATTGTTTTTAACAATCTTGCTTCTTTCAGGTTTTTGGTGCATTTAATTAACTTATGTTGGATTTTCTTAGTGCAATATGCAAGAAGGTTTGGAAGGAAATCCTGCTGCTGCAACCATGAAAAACATTTCTAGGGGATTTGCCGTTCTCTCAGTTCCAATGACAATGAATTTTCCAAAGGTAATCCTGCTAGTTTCTTTGCTAGGGCATATTCTTTTTTTATGGCATCTGTTATGGAGTTGCTATTGGGAATAACAGTCAGTGGTGGTTATTAAATCACCGAATGAGTGTGGAATTATGTATCCATCTTTAACTTGTTTCAGCTCTCTTCTTATTGTCTGCAATGTAAAAATGTCTTTGCTTTTCTGATTGAGGGCATTAGAATTCTCTTTCATCAATTGGGATTCAAGTCTTTCTAGAGCCAGTTAGTCCTTCATTGTCATGCCCTATGGTTATTGAAAATGAGGGTCTGATCCTTCTCATTTTGCTTAAAACTCTAAAAATATAATTTAATGATCTTAAGTTGCCCTTATACATTCGATTTTTCAATGCACTTATATTCTTAAAATGTGTGGATATTAATAGAGGTTTATCCATGTTCTCTAGTTTTGACTGTTGCTTCAATGCTATTCGAATTGCTAATGGAGTGCTTGTGTTCATCTTTGCAGGCTATATTTTGTTATTGGATAACATCAAACTTTTTCTCTCTCGTGTATGGTCTAGGTGAGTGTTTCTAGTTTCCAACTGTAATAGGCAATTGAGGGTTGTTTCCCTGCCTGAGCGAAAACATTTATTTACATTCTGTATTTTTGTAACTTGACTTTTGATTGCTCTGAAATTCTTATTTCTTCCCTTAAGTATTGGATTCCCTGTTAAATTTTCAGTGCTTAAAGTTCCTGGAGTAAAGAAGATGCTGGGTGTTCCTGAAATACCTGTGGCTCCACCGGCACCAACTACTGATCCAAAGCCTTCCTTCTCTCTGTTCTCTGCAATCAAACAAGCAAGCGAAGCAAAAGCTGCAAGGCAGGCATCTGCTTCAGTACCTGTTGAACAACCAAAAAGTACAGAACAAAAAATATCTTCTACTGCAGTCCTCAATCAGAGAATAAGAAGTCTAGAGAAACAAGTAAAGGGAAGAAAGAAGAACAAGAAGAGGTAAAAACTTCAGAACTCAGACCAACTCTCGAAGGATGAGATTATACTGCTTTCGGACTTGAAGTAATTCTTTATTTCCCAGATAGATTATTCATATATTATTTAATAGAATTAGTACTATGGAAAGAGAAATAGTGCTAAAACTTTGCCGTTAGTCCGCAAATAATTTTATGTAATAGAATGAATTGAGAATTTTCCTCCCGATGATTTAGGGTTTTGGCATAGGTAACATATGTTATATTATCTGCCTGATTATTGGGTTTCAAAATGAAATATAATTTTTTCGTGTTCAATGTTCGAATGCCATTCTAAACAGACTGCTATGCATGTAGTTTGATGATTGATCTAATGATGTCTTTTAATGCTACTACTACTTTTTACTCCTGAATTTGCTGTCTGAAAGTACAATTACACTTGGTTTTCTTAGGGAGTTCTAACTTTCACACAGATAACAAACCTTTAATTTCAAAAACTAATAAAACAATGCCAAAAGTTTAATGTAATAGGAACCAAACGATCAATGCCAAACTTTAACGTATGGCACTGATTCCTTGTATTTTTTTTTCCTCTTTTGATCATTGACAAAACATTCATCGAGGTGGAATTTGTGTTCCCTTAGTTGTTAGGATAGCAATAGTCGGATATCCATACCGAAATCGTAATCGAAATTAAATCCAATATCCGATACCTATATATAACCGGAAAATTTTCATAATTGATATTCATATCCGAAATCGATCGAAAATTCAGATATCTGAAACTGACCGAAATAACCGATATTTTCAGATATGATTGTAATACTAGTCAGATTTTGTTCGTTCGGGCGAAGTCTAGGGATTGGCTCAATAACATATAGGGGTGGCAAAACGAGTCAACGAATCGAATTGTATCGAATCAAATCAAAATGTGATGGATTTGTATAGTCATGATTTTATTTAATAAAATAATTTATCACACTTGATTTACATTAATTCTTCATAAATATATACATATGAAATATGTAATTAATATATTTACTAAAAATATGTCACCAAATATCGAAAATATAATTTTTTTCTATGGTAATTAGCTATGATTTCTCGAATCTTAATTGAAAAATAACAAGAACTAGTAAATAAAAATAATAAAACGAATAAACGAATCAATGACCTTAAATTAGTATTTGATTATTTTAATAAACGAATCGAATCGAATCGACCAATTTATTAAACGAATCCATTTTTTCAAACCTGTATTCGCTTTAAAGCGAATCGAATCGAACGAATAAACGAATCATGATCCAAATTGCCACCCCTAAATTAACATATCTCCTCAAGATTTTACTTTGGGCATAGATTCAAGTTCATCCAAATAGCTTTCAACTAATTGAGGAAATTCTTTGTTTATAAATACCTATCCAACCATCTCTACCTGTATTCGGTGAGGGCATTATGATGTTAAATGATATGGCATAATCATATGTAGTAACAGTGCCTTGCTTTCATTGCCCTGTTCAGAAATGCTCTTTGGGTCTATTAATATTCATAATCTATCTTATTTGAGACTCCACTTAAAAGACCCATTCGATTTCGGCTGAGCCTATACTCTCAATCCCAATTTTTAGTAGGTTCCACTTAATAGCTCATACATACTCATTCTCATTTATGAGAATCTACATAATAAGGACCGGAATTGAGAGCTTAGAGCATCTCCAAGAGATCAGAAAATATTTTTACTAGTCTAAATATATGGAGTGAGATAAGATTTTCCTCTCACATTATATATTTATCCTAAACCAACTTCCTCTGACCACACTATCTATATTTAGTAGCAAGCTAAGATATCCTCCATTCAAAACAACACTTCTGACTCATTAAATATTTAATATTATCTGCCTCTGATAGCAAAGACAATATCACTGTTGTTAGAAAGTATCGATTGAGAGTATAAATTAACTTATAAGTATCACAGTGAGAATATAAATTTACTTATAAGCTCACCAAACTCTATAGTTGCTGCGGATGTTGAATGAAGCCCCCCCACCCCCAAGCACATGTGGGCATCGTGGGTAAGTGCTTGGGGCGCATGGCACGGAGTCACCCGACTGTGGCCCCCCGGGGTTGCGGAATGACGGTTTTGCCCCTGTCACTAAAAAAATGGGTAAGACCGAGCACCATGTTTGGGCATGCCAACGTGACCACCTATGCAACGGGCACGGCATTTTTCGCCTTTATAGCGCCGGCGCTAGGTAACTGCCGCGGCAGCCCCCGGGCATGGTTCGAGGCCTTTGTGCTTGGGCAAGGACGACGAAGGAACGGGAGGACTAATCCTTGTGCCCTGACAAGCCCGCTGCACACAGCATGCGCACAAGTGCGTGCTGGTGCATTGGCTTGACTAGGCACGGTGTGAGGCCTTTCCGGAGGGGACTGAGCTCCATGGCCATGGGTGTGCCGAAGACTATAGTTGTTGAGCTGAAAAAACCAAGCAACGCCAACTCTTGATTCCTTCTTTTTTTTTTTTTTTTTTTCTTATGCTTGGAGGTTGTTCTGTTAAAGAAGAGTTGCAGGACAATTGTAAATAACTTTGATTCCTAAAAGCTCGGTAATTCCTTTTCTTGTTCTCCCTAATATCCAATTGAGATGGGTGATTAGCTAAATTAATTAAGCATCACTTTTGCTATAGATTCTCTTGAATGGACGTTTATTAGTTTCATCAAGCTAGTGTTGGGCTCTGTGTTTACATTTGTTCTTTTTCTTCTTTATTTGAAATAGAAAGTTTAGTTCTAATCTCGGCATGCTGTGAAAGATTAAGGAGAAAGTCATGTAATTAAATTTTGATACCATTTTTTTTTTTTTTGAAATAGTTGGAAACCCTACCGCCAAACCACTCATTCCGCACTTAAGCGGAGCAAGTAAAACTTCCGGCTGTCCCAGACTCTTACCAGAAACGAACTTCCTGGATTCGAACCCAATACCTCAAGATGAGATCACGAACCCTACAATACCAAGTCACGCATTTGGGACTAAATTTTGATACCCTCTATGACATGAACAGCAGAAAGTAACAAGGGGACTTCATTAAAACCACAGAGCTTCAATGGATTATGTACAGGGATAATGTGATTGCACAAACTATATTCATATTGGAAATATAAATGTTGCAGAGCTTACAACTCACAACAACAAAAAATAGACATTCAAAGCTGTTTAAAGTACAAATGAAAGAAAATAAAAGACTCCTTGCAGTATTAACTGAGAAGCATTTTTTCTTGATCACTTCTCAAGTCTCACTCTTTACCTGTCTCTATCTATAAACCATAGAAGTAGAAGAGAAAGAGGATGAGCACTTGTTTTAAATTGTCTCATCACTCCTTTCATCCCCGAACCTTGACTTTATTAAACTTAATATTGACTAAAACTCCTATTAAGATACCAAATCAACAAGTAAAGTTGAAGGTCACCTCTCCCTCGGAGAAAAGGAAAATAAAAAAAGTACCTTTTCTGGACTGCTTTGTGTATAATAACTGCACAGTTCTTACATTTCAAACCCAGAAATCGTGCAATTATCTCTATTTTGTAGTCGTGATTCTTTCTTTCTTATGCCAAAGTATAAGCAGAAACCGAGACATCTGCAGGGGTAGCAGAATGGATGTAGACGAATTCAAGACTTTTGCCAGCAGGTAAGTTGTTGAGCCATGATGGGAATCCATAAGCATTGCCAAACTTTGTTAGACCCCACAAAGGACCATAGAGCTTGGAAATTGAAAGATTGAGACTCTTGAGGGTCTTGGCTGACTTGTTTGTCACGACAGTGGAATATCTGTAGTATGTTTTTCCCTTGTAGACCCATGAACTTGTCATCTTCTGCTGTATGGAAATTGGACCAGTTGATGAAGCTGCAATGTAATTTCCTGGTCAATGCCACAGTTGAATAGAAAGTAGAATCACATGTAGCTTTACTTATTAGGTAAAGCAATTTGATACCGATGTAAAGGAATACCTGGAGCTGGAGTTGTTTTGGGTTTTGGTGCTGGAATTGGCTTTGTGACGACTGGAGTAGGTGCTGGAACAATCTCTGTGAAAAATTCCAATGAGAATAATCAAATATAATTGATACATAGCTTAATAGAAATAGCATTGGTAAAAAGTTTAATAATGTAGGTGATATAGATGCGATACCTGGAAGAAGCTGGTTGTACCTTCCCTGACCGCCATTAAGCCTTGCCAAAATTCCAAGAAGAGGAGCATTGTTGTAAGTAGCAGGCTCAGTTTGCTCATAATTGTCTCTCTGATCGGCAAAGTTATCATAGGCATCAGGTCCACCAACAATAGCTCCAACGAGTGTATTAGGATCACTGCTCTTACTGCTAAACCAAGTGGCATAACCTCCTCGACAGGTGACAACCGAGGGATTAACCTTGATGGAAACAATTGAGGAAGCCCTGTGGTGCACTCTTTGTGGATAGTTGTTTCCATAACCCACCATGTAACTTGTGGCTCTTGGGTTGTCACCAAGAATGTAATCCACCTGAAAGTAACCAAAAAAAAAGCATAATGTCAATTTAGATACATCACCTATTGCATTTTATTCTGTATTAGTCATTGAAATGTAGACATCAAATAACCAAAATGCAAGAAAGTTACCTGCGATTTTGCGAAGCCAAGAAGTTGAGTTGGTGCAACATTGCCCGCAGAACATTTCAAGTATCTTCCAGCAGAAGCAAGATAGTCGGAGTAAACGGTGGCCAGGAAGGAAGCACTGGTCACAAACTGCATGTTGTTCCACCTTTGGCGGAAAACTAGGCCACCAGGGGTCTTCTGAACATTTCGGGAGCCCTTTCCGAGGCACGAACACATAAAGTACTCTGCCTTCTGTTGGTACCTCTCAAACACAGGGGCATAGTGTCCAGCTTTGCCTTGCATCAAGAACTGCAAAAAGAAGAAACCCCAGCATATTTAAACAACATAAAATATGAATGATTACTGATCTAATGTTACATGATTTAGCATTGATTTTTGTCGATAAATACCTTGGCGACAAGTGTTTGAACCCCAGCATATTTAACATCCCAGCCAAATTCAGTCATTCCCCAGCCAGTTCCTCCCATTGAGTCACCATTTCTGCCAAGGTAGTCCAAGTAAAAGTGGTTGCCACTTGCTTGATACAACCAGGCAGCAGCCCAAAGCAATTCATCCTTTGGATTCCAAAATTAATCAACTTAATATAGCAATATAATTTTCAACTAATAAATTATGAAACTTCTAATTAAATAGAGAGTTAAAATCACATACATTGTAGCCACTAACAGAGCGGTAGTATTTTTGTGCCACGGTGATACTGCTGTCATACTTTCCTCTGTATTTGTCCGCAAAATCAAATAGCTGAAAACAATTAACGATGAGAATATGTTAAAACTTCAGGGGTGATTTATTAACAAAATGGTAATTTGGGAATGAAAAATTTGATTGTAGGCAAAAGAAATTAAAGTGATGTTTTTGGTTGTGGTGGGAGGTGGTATTAAGGGTGGCAGTTTAGCCCGCGGCCCGGCGGATTTTGGCCCGGCACGTGGTGGAAAAAGCCCGGGCCGGGTCTTAAAATGAAAGCCCGACTAGGGCCCGGGCTTTCCTACTTTGGCCCGGCCTGGCCCGGGCCAAAATTTTTAAAAAAAAAAAAAAAACATAAATATATATATATTTTTAATATGTTTGTATTATTTTTATTTATTTTTAGCATTAAAATTGTTAATTTATCAATGAAACTTGTGATTTATTTATAAATTGTTTTTGTATATAGTGTAAATATATTTTATATTTATATATTTTAAATTTTTAAATTTTTTTTTTAAATTCGGGCCCAAGCCCAGCCCGGGCTTTTTTTTGGTTGGCCGGGCTTGCAAAAGCCCGGCCCGACCCATTGCCACCCCTAGGTGATATATCATGTTTAGGGTATATATGTCATTTTCCTCACAGCAATTAAGTAACACACAGTTGTGGGACCCAATTATTGTGAGAGATATGATATATACACCCGAAACATAATATAATTTTTCGTCACGTGGCAATGAATAACTAATGGGTTGTCGTCATGGACTTTACTTTCGTTTATTAATTTTTGGAGGTTCGACGGTTGAGATCTGATAGGACGACAAGATCTGTACGGCCAACACAATACCCGTGATGGACGGCGTTAAGTACCCCGATCCAAATAATGCGCCGATCAATTTTACTCGCAAGTCGCAATAATTTTCAATTTTCAATTTTCAAAATTATTAACACAATTATATTATAATAAATTTAATTTCTAACGAGTTATGTTAAGTAATTATTACGACACTAAACCAAAAGCAGCCAGGCTTATTTAAGCCATAATGCAGCTAACTTGCGCCTGACAAGTTGCACCGACCACTGGTAAAGTGCTTTTTACGCCTACCTGTTTTATGTGTTTTTTTTTTCAGCTTCAGCACTCAGTCAGAGGTGTAATTTTTATTTATTTGAACTCATAAATTCAAAAATTACAACAGTTAAAATGTGAATTAACAAAATTATACCTGGTAAGCGTGGCTGAGGAGCTCACTGGAGTAAGCAGGGTTAGAGTGGCGGAAAACGATGGAGGCGGCAGCCATGGCAGCCGCGGTTTCACCGGCAAGATCCGACCCGGGGTTACTCGGATCAATCTTGTAAGCCCGCCTGTCAGTTGTCATGTCCTCCGGCCTTTGCCAGCAGTAATGATCAGTGTTTCCATCTCCCACCTAACCACACACACAATTTAATTACATAAAAGTTTAAAACGTTACCACATTAAAAATATATTAACAATTAATCACATTTAATGAGCTTCAAATTTGTTTTATAGGTTAAGTTCATCAGTTCCAGTTAGCACTTAACTGATAATCTTACTATAAATAAAATTCTTACTAAAAATAATGCCAGAAACAGAGCAATGGTGGTACCTCTCCATAGAGAACATTGGGCTGAGGGTGAGCCTTAATGAAGTAATCAGTCCCCCACTTAACAGCATCCATGGCATGGCTAAGCTCTCCACTTGCAGCCATTTGCTTTCCATACTCTATTATGCTCCAAGACATCATTGTTACTGTAAATGCCATTGGCAATCCAAATTTCACATTGTCCCCTGCATCATAGTATCCTCCCACTAGATCCACCTTCCAAAAAAAAAAAAAAGCACACAACAAAATCTCAACAACATAGTTTTAAAAACAAGTTTTTGACAATGGGTATAAAATAAAAAATGTATTTTTTTTCCTTTTTGGGACTTAAGTATGTGGGATAATGAGCTTACCCCACTGGCTTTGCCATCATTAAGGCCAGAGTTAGCTCTCCAAGTGACTCTTTGGTTGTGGGGGAGGTAGCCAGATCTTTGAGCTTCAAAGAAGAGAAGGCTCTTGGACAAAGCTTGGCCGTAGTCATGGCCAGCCAAAGCAAGTGGAAAGCAAAGAAGCAGAAGCAGGACAGTCATAAACTTCTCCATGTGAAAACCCAAATGCAGCAAGTTGAGTGTATAAACAAACTCAAAGAGAATGATAAAAACGAGAGATCTGTTTTCCTATTTTATGTTCACAAAATGGGATTCTTTTGCATATCCACAATTTAGAGAATGTTGGTATAATTTATTTATCAGTTTAAATTTCTGATAAATAAACCAGGAACAGAACACACACCATAAGAGAGAGAGAGAGTAGTACTAGTAGGATTGGAAATTGGGAGAGGAGCACAAGCATCTATATATTGACTGAAAGGAAGGTCACAAGAGCCCAGAAACTGACAGGATCAATAAATGAATTTTCCATTTTTTGTATTTTATAATGTTTTTTTTTTTTCAATTTTGGAGGATTGAAAACGGTTGTGATAAGAACAGAATCATGTGGGGGTGTCCCTGGCCATTTACTCATTTACTGGAAGGATTGGTGTGGGTTTAATGTAAACCAAAAATATTGTGAATCTGATCCTTTTGGCCAGGAGAACAGCCTCAAGGAAATTGGGTGGGTTATTGATGATATTTTTGTTTTTATCCGATCCTTAAATTCGGTTAGATTCCAGTTCAATCCTAAATCTTGCAATGAGATCGCGCATAGACTTGCGAAGTTAGTCTGTAATGCCCTTATATCGGGTTTCTGACAGGAGAATTTTTCCTCCTGTATTAGAAGTATTTTGTAATGCTGTTTTCTCTTATATAATTATCCTTCTTTCCAAAAAAAAAAATGTAAACCAAAAATATAAAACTACTGTGGCCCCTTCATGGCAAAAAAAAGTTACAACTCCAATGTTCAATGTTTTTTTTTTTTTAATCTAGATTTATGAGTTACCCATTGCTATAAAAACATTTTGATCTCACCTCTGATATGATCTTGGACATGTAACATGTTCCATTTTACTCTTTCTTAGCAAGGGCTGAGTTGAAAGAGTGATTCGTACAATTTGGTAATGCATTTCTTTTTTCTACTATGTGAAACCAAATGTTGACGAGTGATTTTCGTCCCAGAGGTAGTTTCGAGATAATCCTCCCGAGATAATCCTCATTCAACCTTTAATTTGTTTGGTTATGGGGAGGCTAAAGGCAAATGTAGTAAAAAGCGGAGAAAACACAAAGATCGACAAGAGAGTTTTAACGTGGTTCGGCGGAGCAAGTCCAGCCTACGTCCACGGGCACAAAATGAGATGTTACTTTTATTATCAAAACCAGCTCGGCCGACCTGTTTTCATGGATGACCTAATGAAAACCGAGCTGTTTTGCTTACGGTGTTTGACCCGAACTCGTTCACTTGCTCCAGGAGGTAGGGCATAACCAAACCGAGCTACCGATCTAAAGTAGTTGGCATTGGTCCTGATGTTGTCGGTCTCCAAAATTTGTGTCATACTGCATCCTCGGGTCGGCCATATCCGAGAAGTTGGACCCGAGCTCCACGGCGAGTCGAAGAACAACATATTCCCTCTAAGCATTGATGCTCCGAGCGAGGAGAATTCACTCTCTGCCCTTACCGAACTGTTCAGATTCCTTAACACTGAAATCTCCATGAACACCAAATTTTAAGAAAAATTAGCACGCATTGCGCAACAACAAAGGCTAATTTTTTTTTTTTTTTTTTTTTAATCTGATTGAACTTCTGATCCGTGTTGCAACATGTATAAAAGCTGGCATCATCACCAACATTAATACTTGAGAAGATCGGAGGCTATCCAAGTAATAGTTTACCCAAGCGATTGACTGGCGTTTAAAATTAAGACTTTCAAATATAAAAAATAATAATAATAATAATAATTTTAAATATATAAAAGAATAATGATAGACATACATAAATTCTTACTAATAATTTCTACACCCCTCTCACTGTAGCTACAGTGATTACTGTAGTATCACTATAGCTACAGTGAGAGGAGTGTAGAAATTGTTAGTAAGAATTTATGTATGTGTAGCATTTTTGTATATAAAATAATAGTTATAATATTTATTTTTTCTTATTAATGGAGTTTCATGATTTAGTGCACCATTCGAATTACATTACATAGCAGCGAGGCAAAAATGTTAATTGGATGGCAGTAAAGAGATTCGAATTTCACTAAATATATTTTTTTGAAGTTATAGTCTATAGTGTAAAAATATCGGAAAATTTATGAGTACACGAAATACAAATCCTAAGAATTAATCGAAATGCACATAAATAGATTCGGATATCTCGTTTATAAAAAAAGAAAAAAAGAAAAAAAACGACAGCCAAACAAACAACAGTCGCTCACCAATTGTTTTTCTATCCGGAATTATTATTAAAAAGTCCACCGACAGTATGTAATATTGTAATGTATAAGCGTAATTTGTCTAATTATGTTATATAGTTATTTTGTTTGAGAGAATAAAAGACAAAAGTAATATGCGGTCAAAAAGGGCGGACCAATGTCAGAACGCTTTTTATCCCAACCGTAATCAACGGACTCCGCCGAAAAAGAGATCAGAAGTAACAAATTTTATAAATTTAAAAACCCCGATGTTTTAGAAAGAGGAAAATTGAGATTCAATATTAATATTAATATCTCGTTTTAATATAATTAATTTTTTTTAAAAAAAAATTCCTCATAAAATTCAGGATGATTGACTTATTACATGGATGACGTGGTATCACTGTTGCATAGAAGATTTTCTCCGATTTTGTTGCGGCCACGGCATCACTTCCCACAATTGCAGTCATCGGTTGTCAAGGGTTATTTTGACGGCCCCACCGTTACAATTACCAGACAAAACCTAAGTTAGCCAGTAAAGTTTCTCAAATTTAGACTACTCATCCAGATCTTGCCACGTTAGCTTCTATTTCGATTCTACAATTTTATCGGTCATGTATTCGGTCCAATCAATCATTAAAAATCAATTTTTAAAAAACCGTTCAAAATCGATGAATCAAATAGATTAAGAATCGATCATGAATTCGATTCAAATAGGAGAAACAACGAAAAAAAAGTACCCTATAAAAGCATATAAAAATTCAAATTCAAACCCTAATCCTTTCACATTGTAATGTACTAACTATGTCAACTAACTTGGTTTGGTGTCGGTGAAGAAATCAAATTTTATAGGTTGCTTAATTTAGATGTTTTTTTTTTTTTGAATTATGCTTAATTTAGATGTTAATTTAGATTAATTTGCACTTAATAACAGCTATTTGTGTAAGTAATGGTATGTGTTTTAATTGCATTAGTCACCAGCATTGTAGCCTTGAAATTTCTCAGTTAGTTCATTTGCCATTAATACCAAATAGGGAAATATTTTTAATCTGGGAATAGATTTGAAATTTGCATCTCATTGAAAATGGTTTCCTTTTTTAATTTCTTTTTGTGACTTGGCATTGAAGTTCAATTAAATCTCTTTATGCAAATTTAACAAATAATAGTGGCAGAGCTAGCACTGTCAATTTCCAACTCAACAGAATAATTGGGAATTAGGAACATATGCTTCTGAGATCAAATGTGTTTGATATTTTATCTCCAATGACCGTGACTTGATGGTGTATGGTTCAAGATCTCACCTTAAAATCATGGGTTCGAATACAATAAGTGCGTTTTTTTATAAGAACATGTGACAGTCGGTGGATTATCTGCTCCGCTTAAGTACGAAATGGGTGATTTGGCGGTGAAATTTCCTACGATTTAAAGGAAAACTGTTTGATATCTTTTTCGCGCGGTCCTTTAAAAGATCTAACATTTTGACAGCATATGCTAATCCTTCATGAGAAGCTAAGATCATGAATATGAAATAGGAATAGAATACAAGACA
>SKCR01038141.1:0-109072 GCA_019454045.1 Zanthoxylum bungeanum
TTTGGATTTGTGCTTTAATTAACCGTGTGTCTACTGTGGGTTAAAATGAGTTTAATCAAAGGCACTTTTTAAGGCTGGGTAATGGTTTGGTGTCTTACTTCATTCACTACCTTTCTATAAGGAAAAGCTATGAAGGCACCTAGATAATCATTTACTTGTAGCCTATTGTGATGTACTAATTTGGAGGACTCGTTGTTTATTTCTGTCACCAAACGATAAAAGCCTAAGAGGCTTGGGTTTTTAAGAGAGTTCGCTTCGCCCTCCTTCTGGGGAATCTACAACGGGAAACCCATTTGACAGTCAGTCACACACCATAACTCGTTGGCACGTACTGTAAGGTATAAAAAAGGTGCGCTCACTTGGTCGCTAGAACCCTTGAGTGGAGAGACCTAGTTGTGGGCAATCCTTCGCCAGCGAGAGTCTTTGTCTACACTCCCGCAAACCCACACGTAGACCGGAGTTGTATGGCCTATAGCAACTATTTCCTTGTGCTTGTGGACCATCCTCATTTGGATGCAGTTGGACTTCTTGTCAGAAATGCGAACTTGTTGGGCCATTTAAACTGGGACGAGTTCGTATCCTATGAAAATTGGGCCAAAAGCTTCTGAAATGTTGATGGGCCACTTTGTAGAAATTATTTCTGTATGCTTGTGTTTGGGAACATTATCGTTTGGATCCATTCAGACCTCTTATCATGAAGTATGGGCTTGTTGGGCCATTTAAACTGGGACAAGAACGTATCTTATGATGATTGGGCCAAAAGCTTCTAAAACGCCAATGGGCCATTATATGTTTGTGTTTAGGAGCATTATCATTTGGATACGGTTGGACTTCTTGCCATGAGATGTGAACTTGTCGGGCCATTTAAACTGGGACGAGTTCACTCATATGACAGTTAGCCCAAAAGCTTTTATAATGATGATGGGCCGATTTGTGTGAAATTTTAATGAGTTGATATATTCCTTGTATCACATGCGTCTCATTCATCTCATGCATACATATATCCTGTTAACACCCTCTATGTCTATAAAAGACATCATAGATTCCTGTTGGGTTAGGGAAGATGGAAGACTCACTAAAAGACCGGTAACAGATATGAGTACATTCGATAACGAGGTATCCCATATAGATCAGTTGGAAAACGGTCTTGCCAAAATTACTGAACAGTTGCAAGCCTTGACTACTGATGTGGCTGGTATGGCTGTACCCCGTGATGGGGGAAGTTCTGAGAATGTGAGGTGCGAGGAGCCTCCGAATGGGTTGGGGGATGATATCCCTGCTTTTGATGACGACATGGCAGAGTATGCAACAGGCAGAGTGATTGGGTCTCAGGCAGAATTTCAGAAGCTTCGGGATCAGGTTGAAACAGTTACCTGCAAAATGAGGGGTAAACATGAAGAGTTGTTAGATTATGAGGCAATGACCTTCGAAGAACAGTTTCCAGCTCAGTTCAAGATGCCGGATATGGCTAGGTTCAACGGGAATGGGTATCCGAGGGTCCATCTCCGTCAGTATGTTTCAGTCATGAGTTCAGTGGGTTTATCCAAGCCTCAAGTGTAGAAAATGTTTGGGATGTCACTTGAGGGAGAGCCGGTAGTTGGGTGGGGTAGTGTGTATCACAGCCTTGAGAAGAAGATTAGGGAAGATTGGAGGGAACTGGCTGATGCTTTTCTGAAGCAATATGTTACAGATTTGGAAATTGATTTGTCACTCCGTGATTTGGAGAACACTAAGCAGAAGCCGGAGGAAAGCTTCAAGGAGTATGTAGACCATTGGAGAAGCCAACTTCTGAAAATGCAGACTCGGCCCTCTGAGAAGGACCATATTAAAATGATCATTAAGGGCACCAAGCCCTCGATTTATGGCAAGCTGAAGAGGATGACCTCCATGATTGCTCATTTTCGACAGTTGAGAGAAATTGTCATGGATATTGAAGAAGAAGAGGTAGAGAACATGAAGTTTTATGTCCCAAGTAGGAGGCCTATTGGGGGAACATCAGGTACCAAACCTGTTTCTGCAGAGATTGCTGCCATCCGGAATCAGAGATTCTCCAACTTAGGGAGGCCCTTGTCTAAGGTGTTGGAGAAATTAAAAAGACAAGGACTTCTGAAACCCCTGGAGACCAAACCACTTCCCAACCCTCCACCACCACATCTCAATCTAAGCCAATATTGTCACTTCCACCAGCAGAAAGGCCACGACACTGATAATTGTGCCCGCCTCCGCCATGAAATCCAAGACCTTATAGACTCCAAAAAGATACCCGACCCTGAAACAGAACGCCCCAACACACACCAAAATCCCCTACCAAATTACCACTATGTCCCCTACCCTACCTATATGATAAACTCTGGCCTACCCGAAAGCCTTGTCCTCAAGTCCTTTGATCATCAAGCCTTTTACCTGGGTATTTGGGACAGTAACAGTGAAGATGAGACAAAACAGGGGCAGAATTTCTGGGAAGACTTCTCCAGTAGTGATGAAGAAGAAGTGAGGGGAATGACACGCATCGGTCATTTCTACAATGATATGGCAGAAAAGGGTAATGAAGTATTAACAGATGGCAGAGAAGTGATTGAGAATGCAGAGATTACTGAGGGAGATACAATGTTGAGGCAGTTGAAAAAGACCCGGGCACAAGTTAGCATCTGGGAATTATTATGTTCATCACAGGAACACAGACGGGCCATGGTTGAGGCCTTAACCAAGATAGTAGTGCCAGAAGACGCCAACCCCGCAATGTTTGTTGGGTTAGTCCAAAAGGAAACTCTGCCAATATCCTTTTCTGAGGAAGAACTCCTGGCTGAGGGGAGAAATCATAATAGACCCTTGTTTATCAGGCTGAAGTGAGGGGTAAAAGGACCTCTTGTGTGATGGTGGATGACGGCTCATCCATTAATGTGTGCCCGTTGAAGATTTTGGCCAAGTTGGGTATGAAGGCAACAGATCTGGATCCCTCCAGTATGACTATCAAGGCTTATGATGACAGTAAGCGAGGAGTTGAGGGTACATTTGTGGCAGCGGTCAAGGTTGGTCCTATTGAGGACGAAGTTCACAGTGCTGGATATCCCAGCTACTTTTGCCTTGTTGTTGGGAAGGCCTTGGTTTCATAAGCTTGGAGGCGTGCCCTCTACTCTGCACTAGATGATTAAGTTCCCGTATGAGGGAGAGATTGTCACCATTCGAGCTGAGGTGGACAATGTTATAGCTGCTTTGGAGATACAGCCTTTCACGAGGTTCCAGTATCGGTGACTTTTGAGGAGTGGGTGGATCCTAGGGTGGCTAGGATCATGGAAAAGATGAAGTTTGAGCTGGGAAAAGGTTCAACATTGCCTAACTTTAGAGGTTAGACTACTCGAAGGGGTTTGGGGTACAAGTCTGATGAAGAAAAGCCGATGGCTAAAAAGAAAAGGTTGAATTTGATGGAATAATTTGTGAAGGCTTCGGGGTATCAAGGTGAGCCCGAACCAATAGAAGTTAATGGGATTGTGGTGCCTGGATTTGAGATCTTCCAGGATATGTTGGGTGAAAAGCCGCTGACAGAAGAAATTGTGAAAGAAGAAGATAAGTGGGAAAAAGAGTTGATGAAATTGGAGAGCCTGACTCTCGAAGAGGATGAAGAAACTGAGAAAAATCCGGTTGCAGAAGAAGAAATGTCTGTGGATGATGAAGACATTTATCTTCCTGATTTATTTGAGTGTACTTCTGCATTTGCTAGTAATAAAGACAATCATTTTGCTTACTTGCCTGAGTCCATTCCTTTCAATTTGCATGACTTGAGTAAATTTGATATCAGCTCAACCAGAACAAATGCATTTAACTTGGGCACGCCTGAGAACCCCAAGGAAATTCTGATTGCAAGTGAGGTTACCTCCGAGGAGAGGGAGAAATTAGAAGAAATATTGGTAAAATATGCCAAAGTGTTTGCTTGGTCCTACGAGGACATGCCTGGGGTAGACAGAAGTATTGCCCAGCATACAATACCAACTTATCCGAATACGAGGCCAGTAAAACAGAAACTCCGACAGATGAGACCAGAATGGGTTGAGAGAGTTAGAGAAGAAGTCAAGAAACAGATAGATGTGGGGTTCCTGAAAGTGGTAAAGTATCCCGAATGGTTAGCAAATGTTGTGCCAGTGCCGAAGAAAGACGGGAAAGTCAGAATGTGTGTGGATTACAGAGATCTCAACAAGGCTTGTCCGAAAGATGATTTTCCTCTACCTCATATTGATGTACTAGTTGATAGTGCAGCTTTATCTGCCATGTATTCATTTGCAGATGGGTTTTCAGGGTATAATCAGGTTTTTATGGCTGAGGAAGACAAGCACAAGACTGTTGTGGGAACACAGAACCTGGGCGACGCTTTTCTGTCCTAGGCTCGCGCCTAGTTGGGAGTACGGAGTAGCCACGGGGGACTAAACCGGAGAGTAATGGAGTCGCCACCCGGTGTGAACCGGGAAAATGAGATTTAGGCCGCACTCACCCCTCGCAAGGGAAGACCTCAAACCGTTGGGTTCGGAATGGTCCCTTACTTATGTCACTTGTAATAAAAGGATTTATGTAATAATTTAACCAGGCTTAAATAACATTTATTTCCAAAAATATCATGCTTCTAAATTCATATGCATACATCAACAAGTTCATCACAACATGCAACATCACATGACAATCTCATGAACATATTTCAATCCTATAATATGGAAAACTAAGAACAACCTAATCATGCTTGAGTACTATCTCATGAACCTATTAACCAAATAACATGCTAACAGCCTAATCATGCTTGAATACAATCCCGAGAACACATAGAATGGATAAATCCAGGGATACAAATAATATGGTTGGCTATATAACACAAGAAAGATCAACCAAGAGGCAATTATGTATGAATATGATAAGACAGACTCAGTTCAGTGTGTGCGCGTTCGTGTAGCGTTCGTAAACGCGTTCGAACGGTAAACAGAAGGTTCGCTTTCGTGTGGCATTTGATAACGCGTTCGAACGGAAATGAAACAGAATGCTCGCGTTCGTATGGCATTTGATAACTCATTCGAACGGAAATGAAACAGAATGTTCACGTTCGTATGGCGTTCGTGAACGCGTTCGAACGGAAATGAGACCTGATGCATGATAAGGCAAAAATGCATGCGCGTTCGAGTTGCGTTCGTAAACGCATTCGAATGGGAACAGACCTGATGCATGAAATGGGACGTAATACATAAACAACAAAAATAAAGGGGCGCGGCGAAGTACTGCCGTAAAGGTGGCCTTTTGGGGGCTCTTGATCTCTCAAAGAGAGGACCTTTAGACCAACATACTAAGCCCATGCGCGTCAAATCACATCATGCATACAAACATAAAGACAATCATATTCAACTAAGTATGTCCGATTGAACGTGTCTTGCATCCAACCGAACACACATCAACCGGCGCGGCAAAGCATCGTGGTGAAGGCTTTAACCCCTCCCCATAAGGGATCTTTCATTCCACTTACTAAGCCCATGCGCTCGATTGAACCATGCATAAATAAGCAACATGCAGAATTTAGGTGACGAAAAATAAATAAATGAAAGCAACACAAAACAAGAGAAGGTGCCGTTTACTCAAGTGGTACGTGGAGTTGTATCCCAAGTACAGACCGCACTATCGTCCATTCGGATTCGGCTACGAAATTTACGTCTGGGTTTCCATCCTATATACCACAAGAGACGACACTCTTCCATTCATTCAAGCCACAACATGCATCCATAAACGACTCTCATGCGATAGAATTCAATGATAAAAAAACGAATATAAACCAATGAAAAGTGCCCTCAGGTCTAACCTTTTAAATCACCTCTCGATGTACGGTACACGATCGTCGGAAGGGTGGATGCTCCGCAACTCTCCCGGTTCACTGGTTCACTGTTCTCATTCGTTATCTTACTGTTTTTGAGTCGTCGTTCTCCGTCTTTGCTACTGTTTCCTTGTGGTTGGCGCTGCCGTTTCCTCTTTATCTTTTGCTTACTTTTACTTTTTTTTGGGTGTGTTTTTATCGTCCTGTAATTTTTCGTGTGTTGTTGTATGAGCTAGGCTAGGGTTGAGAAGGTTGGTGAAGGGTTCTTTTTATAGGCAAAGGTTAGGCTTGACAAGGAAAGGATGGTGGCTAATTAAAGAGGGAGATTTGTTTGGTGTTGGACAAGGAAAGCAAGAGATTTGATTGGTTTGGTTTAGGAATACAATATTTAGATTGTATTATCTTATTAGATGAGGAAGTCAAATATATGAGTGCTTTAATGGGTGGTTAGGATAGATTTTAATTAGTATATCTTCTTTTTAGTTTTTAGTATATAATATATTCAAATTATTAAATTAGGCATGATTTTAGTTAAGTTTGGTAATGCTTTATTTAATTGGTGAAAATGGTTAAATATTTGATTTAATGTTTAATGTTTAAATTAATATGTTATTTATTTAATTTGGGATGTTGATGAGCGGAAAATATATCAATATTTACCGCCCCTTTTACTTAATATTTTTTTTAGTTTCTCGGGTTTGATGAACGTTTTGATATGTTTTATTTTATTTTGCAGATAAAATAATATCGGGACTCAATGAAATCATTTAGGACGAAATGTGGATCAAATAAGGGCAATTATTGGACTTGATATATTAATTTTGGAGATTGGAAATTGAAAGGGCGTTTTTGACGAAGTGCAGTTTTGGAAATTCCAGTTTTGCGCATCTGTCGTATTTTGGGCATAACGTTTTACTCAGATATCGGATTGAGCTGATTCAAGTTCCAGATTAAAGAAGACTCAAAGATCTACAACTTTGAAAGAGAAAATATTTTCAAATTCTGATGATTTCATGACCGAAATTGATGAACCATCCAGAAGTGTGTGGAGTGTAATTATTAAAAGTCATTATCAATCATTTTCAAAGCAAAATATTAATTAATAAATAATTAATAAAAATTATCAAATCACCACCAAACAAGATAAGCAATTAGTGGAGCAATTATGGATTTGGTGGAGTAATTAGTGGAGAAATTAATAATGGATTTGGTGGAGAAATTGATTGATGATTTGATGGTGGCAAAATTTTGCCTATAAATACCAAGCCATTTCATTTGTAAATTCATACTTTCTTCTTTGAAATCCTTAATGAAAAAATAAAAAGATTGTATCTAGTTTGTTTATTTTTAGTTTTCAGTAATTAATTTTCACTTTCGCACTTTCTTTTCTTTTTTCTTTTTTCAGTTTTACTTTCCGTAATTTACTTTACGCATAACACTTTCCTTTCTTTACTTTTTCAGTTTTTATTTTTCAACCATGAGGAGGTAACTTCCCTCTGCCGAGGTGAAAGGTAATTCTTTTACTGTTACTATCTTAGATTAATCTCCCTTAGACACAACATATTCACTATTCTAAAATTTGACTTAAAAAGGAATACCGCTATATTGGTCGGTGGGCTATTTAATTTAAACTGTTAAACCTGACTAAGCAAGGATACCGCCAGATTGGTCGGTTGGTAATTTAATTTTGGTTCCGCCTTTATGGCTGGTTATTTCTTTATCGCCTACATGGCAGGTTCATGGACAAATTTTACCGCCTTTATGGCTGGTCGGACTTAACTTGACTTAATCAGGGTACCGCCTATATGGTCGGTTGGTTTTAATCTCACAAGTGATTATGTTATACTAAGGGAGATATCTAAGTTAGTAATTAGTAAAAGTAATTCCTTTTATCTTGGCAGTTTATTTTCATTTACTTTCCCGCTTTTACTTTCTCGCAGTTACTTTTTAGCATTTTTATTTTATGTCTTTTAAGTTTTCATTAGCCATAGCTATGTATTGTAACTAAGTTAGTATCTAGGGTTGTGATGAATTTCAATATAACCGGTTTATAAGGGGTTAGATTATAGGTTGGGTAATTTAAAGATTTATTTATTGAGTCTTAATCTTAATGCTTTTTATTAACTGGCCATTAATAAAATTGATTAGGTAAACTTAAAATGAACTAGACATAGGGATTTTAAGTTTAAGACCTTAGACTCAATAACCCACGATCTTCCTTGAGGATAGATAACCCTTTTAATAGATTTCCTTACAGGATAGGAATATACCTGTCGGGCGGGGGTAGCCATAATTGGAACTTAATCTTAATGAATCTAGGTAATTTGGTTGACATAGACATATGGTTCAATTGGATTATACTAGGTATTTGAAATTGACCATCGGAAGAGGCTTTTACATAAATTAGTGTTCCAGGTTAATAAATCAATATATTACCCAACTTTAAGATAACCACTTCATCTTCTAAATAATATTGGAATTAATCACAACCCTGGATAGTTTTTATAAATTTGGATTTTTCTCAACCTACTTTTAAGCAATTTTATTTACTTGTTTTAAATTTAGAATCATCGTCATTTCAAATCAATCAATCAAACAACCTGTTAGATACTGGTAATCAGTTGGCCCCATAAATTAATAACAAAAAGGTTTTAAGTCCTCGTGGGATCGATACTTTTTATACTACTTGAACGATACGTGCGCTTGCGTTATACGTGTGTGATTACGCCGGTCAAGTTTTTGGCGCCGTTGCCGGGGACTTATTTATCTTTCATTATTAGTTTACGGGTTAGTTTCGTTACTTGTATCTTATTTTTCTTTTTACTTATTGTTTTTGTTTTCTTGTGTTTCAGGTTCTCAGACATTTAATGAGACGAGCCAGAAGCTTTGAAATCCATCCGCTTGACCCTGAGATTGAAAGAACCATCAGACAGTTGAGAAGGGAAAGGCGAGAAGGCCAAGAAGCAATTGTTAACATGGAACCTGAACCTTTGGAGGTTGCACCACCAATTCCCATTCGAGACAGAACCATTCCGGTGGTAGATGGCCTCACTTCCTGTATTGTACTTCCTCCCTTACCAGCAAATGCAGGAGATATCAAAACTTGCATTCAGATGATTCAGCAGTCAGTTCAGTTTGGGGGGAATGCAACTGAAGATCCTAATGCCCACATCAGCAACTTCCTGGAAGTTTGTGGCACTTTCAATTACAACCGAGCATCAGAAGAAGCAATGAGACTGCGGGTTTTTCCATACTCCTTGAAAGACAGAGCAAAGGCCTGGCTACATTCACTATCAGCTGGTTCCATCACAACATGGAACACTCTAGCCACCAAATTCCTTGCAAAATACTTTCCACCAGCCAGAACTGCAAAGTTGAGGAATGACATCACATCCTTTGTGCAGCAAGATTCAGAATCTCTGTACGAAGCTTGGGAAAGATACAAAGATCTGCTCCGGAAATGTCCTCACCATGAGATTCCAAAATGGCTTCAAGTCCAAACTTTCTATAATGGACTTTCTGGATTGATGAGAACCACTATTGATGCTGCTGCTGGAGGAGCTTTGATGTCAAAAGGAGAAGATCAAGCCTGGGACCTAATCGAAGAGATGGCCAATAACAATTCCTTGTGGCCAACAGAAAGGAGCTTGATTCAAAGAATTGCAGGAATTTATGAAGTTGGAGCCAACACAGCAGTTAGTGCCAAACTGGACCAGATATGCAAATTCATGGAGACTCTCAACACTCAAAGCAATATTGGAGCAACAAGTTCAACATATGGAGGAGCACCAGAGCCAACTCAACCTGAAGAAACGGTGAATTATGTCAACAATTTCAACAGACAGGGAAACAATCCATATTCCAACACCTACAACCCAGGGTGGAGGAATCATCCCAATTTTTCATGGAGCAACAATTCTGGACAAAGGAACAATCCACCACCAGGATTTCAGCAACAGAACAATCCACCACCTGTATTCCAGCAACATAACAAAGGCCAGGAGCATGAAAAAGAACCAGTAATGGCAGAAGTGCTGGCTCAGTTAAAAAAATACGATGCTATGATTCAGAACCAATCAGCTTCTATCAAAGCACTGGAAAATCAGATTGGACAACTGGCCAATGCTCAGAGTTACAGACCACCAGGAAATCTTCCCAGCAACACAGAACCGAATCCAAGGAACCGAGGGAAGGAGCAATGTCAAGCCATCACCTTGAAAAGTGGTACTGAAATCAACAAAGATGTTGGAATCAAGGCAACCATTGAAGATGTTCCAAAAGAAGCAGAGCAACAGATGGAGGAAAAAGAAGCAAAGGAAAAAGAACAGATTACTCCACCTCCACCTTTTCCTCAGCGTCTTCAGAAAAACAAACTGGACAAGCAGTTTGCTCGATTCCTGGAAGTATTCAAAAAGCTGCACATCAACATCCCATTTGCAGAAGCCTTGGAACAAATGCCCAGCTATGTCAAATTCATGAAAGATATTCTTTCACGAAAACGAAGATTGGGAGATTACGAGACAGTAGCATTGACGGAAGAATGCAGTGCCATCATTCAGAGGAAACTACCCCAGAAGTTGAAAGATCCTGGCAGTTTCACAGTCCCGTGCACCATTGGAGAACATTACATCATCGGTAAGGCTTTATGTGATTTAGGTGCTAGTGTTAACTTGATGCCTTTTTCTATTTACAGGAAACTACAGATTGGAGAAGCAATGCCTACCTCTGTTTCTTTGCAACTTGCCGATCGGACGCTCGCATTTCCAAGAGGAGTGGTTGAAGATGTGTTGGTGAAAGTTGACAAACTCATTCTCCCAGCTGATTTCATTATCCTTGACATGGAAGAAGACAAAGATGTTCCTATCATTCTTGGGAGACCATTCTTGGCTACAGGGAGAACTGTGATTGATGTACAAAAAGGAGAACTAACCATGAAAGTTCAGGACCAAGAAGTTACTTTAATGTTTGTTCAAAGCCATGAAATTCCCGAGCGATGAAAAGGAAGAAGAATGTTTCAGAATTGATGTTGTTGATAGTATCATTCAAGATACTGATACAATTCCCACAGACAAACTTGAAGCTTGCATCACCAACATGTCTGACAGTGAGCTTGATGCTGAAATTATGGAATGTATCAACTATCTTGACAAGCCGTTTCGTTTCAAAGTGACACAACCAATTGAAAGTTTGGAACTTCCAAAGACAGACCGGATCAAACCCTCGATTGAAGAACCACCGCAGCTGGAGCTGAAGTTACTCCCGAGCCATCTCAGGTATGCATTTCTTGGAAACTCTTCTGAATTACCTGTTATAATTTCTTCGTCGCTAACATTGGAACAGGAAGAAAAGTTGCTGAGAGTATTGCGAGAGCACAAGAAAGCCATTGGTTGGACTATAGCAGACATTCGAGGCATTAGTCCATCATTTTGCATGCACAAAATCTTGATGAACGATGAGTACAAACCCACTGTGGAGCATCAACGGAGACTCAATCCAATCATGAAGGAAGTCGTGAAGAAAGAAATCATCAAATGGTTGGATGCTGGCATCATTTATCCCATTTCAGACAGCAGTTGGGTGAGTCCTATGCAATGTGTGCCGAAGAAAGGAGGAATTACTGTGATCACCAATGAAAAGAATGAGTTAATTCCGACAAGAACGGTGACTGGATGGAGAGTATGCATGGACTACCGTAAGCTGAACAAAGCCACCAGAAAGGACCATTTTCCGCTGCCATTCATTGACCAGATGTTAGACAGATTGGCGGGACATGAGTTCTATTGCTTTTTGGATGGATATTCAGGATACAATCAGATTTCCATTGCACCAGAGGATCAGGAGAAAACCACATTTACATGTCCTTATGGTACTTTTGCTTTCCGCAGGATGCCATTTGGACTATGTAATGCCCCTGCCACATTTCAGCGTTGCATGATGGCCATCTTCTCAGATATGTTGGAGCAGAGTATGGAGGTTTTCATGGATGACTTTTCTGTATTTGGAGATTCATTTGATCATTGTTTGCAAAATCTTGAACAGGTATTACAAAGGTGTGAAGACACGAACTTGGTACTCAACTGGGAGAAATGCCACTTTATGGTACAGAAGGCATTGTTCTTGGACACCGGATCTCACAAAAGGGAATCGAGGTAGACAAAGCAAAGATCGAGACAATTGAAAAACTACCTCCTCCAACATCTGTCAAAGGCATTCGGAGTTTTCTTGGACATGCAGGTTTTTACAGGAGATTTATCAAAGACTTTTCCAAAATTGCAAAACCTCTTTGCAACCTTCTGGAAAAGGATGTGCCTTTCAACTTCACCAAAGAATGCCAGGAAGCCTTCGAGATCTTGAAACAGAAGCTGGTTTCTGCCCCCATCATTGTAACACCAGACTGGACCCTTCCATTTGAAGTAATGTGTGATGCTAGTGATTTTGCTGTAGGTGCAGTTTTGGGACAACGCAAAGCAAAGATTTTCCACACCATTTACTACTCCAGCAGAACTTTGAATGAAGCTCAACTCAACTACACAACCACTGAAAAGGAGTTGCTTGCAGTTGTGTTCGCTTTTGACAAATTCCGTTCTTATCTGTTGGGTCCCAAGGTGGTAGTCTACACAGATCATTCAGCAATCAAATATCTGATCGCGAAGAAAGATGCCAAACCCAGATTGATCCGTTGGATACTTCTTCTGCAAGAATTTGACGTGGAGATTCGAGACAGGAAAGGAACAGAGAACCAGGTGGCAGATCACTTATCGAGGATCGAGAATGGAGAAACAGCTGGCAAAGAACTGTCAATCAAAGAAACTTTTCCAGATGAACAGCTGTTTGCCATGAAACAACAAGATACCCCTTGGTATGCTGACTATGTCAACTACATTGTGTCAGGAAAATGGCCGTTGGAATGGACAACTCAACAACGGAAGAAATTCTTCAAAGAAGTCAAGCACTATATCTGGGATGAGCCGTACCTGTTCAAACGGTGTGCTGATCAATTATTGAGACGGTGTGTTCCACAGGAGGAGGTCAACAGTGTTTTGCAGCACTGTCATTCATCACCATATGGCGGACACTTCAGCGGAAACAAAACTGCAGCAAAAGTCCTTCAATCAGGTTTGTTCTGGCCTACACTTTTTAAAGATGCTTATCTTTTTGCTTTTCAATGTGACAGGTGCCAGAGAATGGGGAATATTTCGAGAAGAAACGAAGGACCATTGCAAAACATTCTGGAAGTTGAGATATTTGATGTGTGGGGTATTGATTTCATGGGACCCTTTGTTCCATCATTCGGAAACCTGTACATCTTGGTTGCTGTAGACTACGTCTCCAAATGGGTTGAAGCAATTGCACTGCCATCCAATGATTCAAAAGTGGTGATCAAATTCCTGAAAAAGAACATTTTCACTCGGTTTGGAACACCTCGAGCAATCATCAGCGATGGTGGCTCTCATTTCTGCAACAAATACTTTGATGCACTTCTATCCAAATACGGAGTTACTCACAAGGTTGCCACAGCCTACCATCCACAGTCAAATGGACAGGTTGAAGTTTCAAATAGAGAAATCAAAAGAATCTTGGAAAGAACCGTTGGATCAACAAGGAGGGACTGGTCTACAAAATTGGATGATGCATTATGGGCCTACCGTACAGCTTACAAGACACCCATTGGTATGTCACCATATCGATTGGTGTTTGGGAAAGCATGCCATCTGCCAGTTGAGCTTGAACACAAGGCGTACTGGGCACTGAAGAAGTTGAATTTTGATCCACAAGCTGCAGGAGAGAAAAGACTTCACCAACTCAATGAATTGGAGGAATTTCGCCTACAGGCTTATGAGAATGCCAGACTGTACAAAGAAAAGACCAAGAGATGGCATGACCGAAAAATAGTGCACAGACAGTTGGAACCAAGGCAACAGGTGTTGTTGTACAACTCGAGGTTGAAACTTTTCCCTGGAAAGTTGAAATCAAGGTGGTCAGGTCCATTTGTGATCACTCAGGTTTTACCACATGGAGCTGTTGAGTTACTGGATCCCAATACCAACAACACATTCAAAGTTAACAGTCAGCGGTTAAGCATTATTGGGGAGAACCGTTGGAGCGACAAAAAGAAAGTGTCACACTTTCAGATCCAGCCTAAACGTTCGAAAAGTCACGTCTAGCTGACGACTTTAAACTTAGCGCTCGCAGGGAGGCAACCCATGCAATTTGTGTATATATTGTGATTTGTGTGATTTAATTTTGTGTGTTTAGTTTTTGCAGATTAAGATGGAAGAAGCTCTCGTAAATCTTCACAAGCAATTTCCTTCTCTCCCTCAAAAATCTCTGATGAAAGTTTACAAAGCTCGCTTGGAACGGATGAGACTACTGACAATCATGGTATTCCTACTGATATTCGTTGGGTAATCGAAGCACGAGTTCGATTAGCAGGTGAGTATTCTGATTCTTGTACTTCTTATTTGCCTGGATTTGGAAGAAGCACATATGCAAAGAAACGTAGAGCTAAGCAAATGGGTGTTTGTTTCAAATGTGCACGCTGGATTTGTAATACTTGTTGTCGTTCTTTAGGAATGGTGTCTGATAATCGCGAAGACAAAATTAAATTCATTAGGGATGGCTTGAGTAAGGAGTCTTTAGATGATCTATCTTCGACTCTTGAGACGCATCCCAGTGGATATGTTCATATAGCCATTCGCAAATTACATACACAATTTCTAAAAGAAAGACAACAGTTAAGTCTTGGGAATCTGACTCAAAAAGACCCTGTTTGCCAATTTATAAGAAAATTGGATGGGAAGCTTGTCCCTGACGCATAGATGTCAATCAAGCCGTTACTTTTCTTGTACATATTATATCTCTTTGTCTTTTTCTAATAATTGTGATTTGTTTTGTTGTTTTCTTTTATTTTCTCCGACAGGATCCAGACCTTTTTGACTATCACGATCTATTTTACTATTTCTACTAATCGTCCTTTGGAAGATACTTGTGCTATTTTTACTCACCCCTTTCAGGTATTATAAATTCAACTCATCATTGCACCTTTGAAGTCATCCAGAGTTAAGAAAGAAAAACATAAAATGGAAGCCACTTCAAGAAGACGAGTTGAAAACATTTGTGTGTTTTGCGGTAGTAGTGTTGGTACTAAACCACAATACATAGAAGCAGCACAGGAATTGGGTCGAGTCTTAGCTGCAAGAATATGCACTTAATATATGGCGGAGGCAATCTTGGATTAATGGGGATCGTTTCAAAGGCTGTACAGGAAGGAGGCAGTCATGTTTTGGGAATCATCCCAAAACCCTTGGCAGAGGCAAATCTTATTGAAACATCAAACGGAGAGGAACTGATCGTGCCAGGTATGTCTGAACGACTGGTAGAAATGATTAACCGTGCTGATGCTTTTATTGCTTTGCCAGGTGGCTTGGGTACATTGGAGAAATTTTTATTGTACTATCTTGGGCGAACCTGAACATACACCAGAAACCAATTGGGCTGTACAATGTTGATGGATTTTATGATTTTCTTTGTGTGTTTCTTGATGATGCACGGAGGAATGGGTTCATATCAAAACCTTTAAAAGAACTTCTATTTACTGCCAGAACCGCTCCGGATCTAATTGACCAACTCATAGCATATGAACCACAAATTGACCCTATCATTTCAAAGATAAATTGGTCTGGGGACGATCGTGGTAAGAGACGTCGGGTTAATCTGGATCTTAACCTTTAAATTCCTGTAGAATTTCAGTTAACCAGGTATTATCGTCTAAACTCTTCTTCTACTATTTAAGACATTGGGGACAATGTCTCATTTAGGTTTGGGGGAGGGAATTAGCTGATTAATATCTTGTTTTTAGTTGTATGTTGTTTTTTATTTTAAGTTCAAAATTTTTCGAAAAATACAAAAAAATTGAAAATTTTTCAAAAATTACAAAAATTTTTTGCATTTTTGTGTTTTTATTTTGACTAAAAAGGTGAAATTGGTAAGAGATAGCCGAGTAAGGAATTTTCCACTCCTGAGACGTATCTCAAACCTATTTCGAAACAAGTAAGTTTTTGTTTATTTCCTTTTGAATTATTTAATTTGTGAATTCTCCATAAACTGACTAAAATGGATCTTCATATGCTCAGTTGACAGGTATTATCAACATGCATAGTAACATACAGACATGAGCTAAAATTGAAAATTTTGTAATATTCAGTGCTATAGTTTAATTGGAGGAAGCATCTCAAAAAAGTGATGGAGTAAAAAAAAAAAAAAAAAAAAAAAAAAAAAAAAAACGTCTGAGATCCGAGTTATTAAGTCTGTAAGGGTGTCTTAACACCCAGTGCCCTAAAACCAACTGGTTTGGGAGTCACTGGCCCAAAGCTCGCTACATGGATCAAGGATGTTGCAAAAATATTATATCTAATGTCTGGGTAATTAAGTCCGTAGGGGTGTCTTAACACCTGGTGCCCTAAAGCCAACTGGTTTGGGAGCCACCGACCCAAAGCTCGCTACATAGACGGAAGATATTATATAAATAAAAAGTCAAAATAGAGAAAAAAAAGAAAAAATCAGAAAAAAATCAGAAATTATTCCATTGCTACAAAAAGGTGTGAAATCTATAGAACTTTAGGACAAAAATATTACTCTCTTATCAACTGCACTTTGACTGTTGTGGGCAAAAATGAGTTGATTAATATTTTGTTGGCTGTGTATATGGAGAATGGTAAAAATAATCGGAGAATTTACTTATTCGGTAATTTAGAAAGAAACAAAACAACTAGTAACTTGGAGTAGAAGTTTCACCTGATTAGTCACTAACTTCTTTATTCTCTTTTCTCTTGTCTTTTTGCTTTTGTGTGCATTAGTTTTAACTAACTTTTTACTTTTGTAAAATGTTTGTGGGTATCGTTGCTGTAAACCCTCACGAGACTACAACTCGTCCACTAGGGACACCTAGGGGTTTAAAGGCTTGTTGCATACGCTAAATGCAACCGTGATCCCTACGAAAGTGGCTTAGTTTAATTTTAATTTTATTTTTTTGTTGTTTTGCTCGAGGACTAGCAAAATGTTAGGTTTGGGGGTGTGATGAGCGGAAAATATATCAATATTTACCGCCCCTTTTACTTAATATTTTGTTTAGTTTCTCGGGTTTGATGAACGTTTTGATATGTTTTATTTTATTTTGCAGATAAAATAATATCGGGACTCAATGAAATCATTTAGGACGAAATGTGGATCAAATAAGGGCAATTATTGGACTTGATATATTAATTTTGGAGATTGGAAATTTGAAAGGGCGTTTTTGACGAAGTGCAGTTTTGGAAATTCCAGTTTTGCGCATCTGTCGTATTTTGGGCATAACGTTTTACTCAGATATCGGATTGAGCTGATTCAAGTTCCAGATTAAAGAAGACTCAAAGATCTACAACTTTGAAAGAGAAAAATTTTCAAATTCTGATGATTTCATGACCGAAATTGATGAACCATCCAGAAGTGTGTGGAGTGTAATTATTAAAAGTCATTATCAATCATTTTCAAAGCAAAATATTAATTAATAAATAATTAATAAAAATTATCAAATCACCACCAAACAAGATAAGCAATTAGTGGAGCAATTATGGATTTGGTGGAGTAATTAGTGGAGAAATTAATAATGGATTGGTGGAGAAATTGATTGATGATTTGATGGTGGCAAAATTTTGCCTATAAATACCAAGCCATTTCATTTGTAAATTCATACTTTCTTCTTTGAAATCCTTAATGAAAAAATAAAAAGATTGTATCTAGTTTGTTTATTTTTAGTTTTCAGTAATTAATTTTCACTTTCGCACTTTCTTTTCTTTACTTTTCAGTTTTACTTTCCGTAATTTACTTTACGCATAACACTTTCCTTTCTTTACTTTTTCAGTTTTTATTTTTCAACCATGAGGAGGTAACTTCCCTCTGCCGAGGTGAAAGGTAATTCTTTTACTGTTACTATCTTAGATTAATCTCCCTTAGACACAACATATTCACTATTCTAAAATTTGACTTAAAAAGGAATACCGCTATATTGGTCGGTGGGCTATTTAATTTAAACTGTTAAACCTGACTAAGCAAGGATACCGCCAGATTGGTCGGTTGGTAATTTAATTTTGGTTCCGCCTTTATGGCTGGTTATTTCTTTATCGCCTACATGGCAGGTTCATGGACAAATTTTACCGCGTTTTTATGGCTGGTCGGACTTAACTTGACTTAATCAGGGTACCGCCTATATGGTCGGTTGGTTTTAATCTCACAAGTGATTATGTTATACTAAGGGAGATATCTAAGTTAGTAATTAGTAAAAGTAATTCCTTTTATCTTGGCAGTTTATTTTCATTTACTTTCTCGCTTTTACTTTCTCGCAGTTACTTTTTAGCATTTTTATTTTATGTCTTTTAAGTTTTCATTAGCCATAGCTATGTATTGTAACTAAGTTAGTATCTAGGGTTGTGATGAATTTCAATATAACCGGTTTATAAGGGGTTAGATTATAGGTTGGGTAATTTAAAGATTTATTTATTGAGTCTTAATCTTAATGCTTTTTATTAACTGGCCATTAATAAAATTGATTAGGTAAACTTAAAATGAACTAGACATAGGGATTTTAAGTTTAAGACCTTAGACTCAATAACCCACGATCTTCCTTGAGGATAGATAACCCTTTTAATAGATTTCCTTACAGGATAGGAATATACCTGTCGGGCGGGGGTAGCCATAATTGGAACTTAATCTTAATGAATCTAGGTAATTTGGTTGACATAGACATATGGTTCAATTGGATTATACTAGGTATTTGAAATTGACCATCGGAAGAGGCTTTTACATAAATTAGTGTTCCAGGTTAATAAATCAATATATTACCCAACTTTAAGATAACCACTTCATCTTCTAAATAATATTGGAAATAATCACAACCCTGGATAGTTTTTTAAATTTGGATTTTTCTCAACCTACTTTTAAGCAATTTTATTTACTTGTTTTAAATTTAGAATCATCGTCATTTCAAATCAATCAATCAAACAACCTGTTAGATACTGGTAATCAGTTGGCCCCATAAAATAATAACAAAAAGGTTTTAAGTCCTCGTGGGATCGATACTTTTTATACTACTTGAACGATACGTGCGCTTGCGTTATACGTGTGTGTTTACGCCGGTCAGATTGTATTTATGGGCCTTTGGGGGGCATAATTGGGCCTGGAATGTGAGGCACAGCAAAACAGAATTACCGACAACCGTTTCGAGACGCTTCGCGAACGCGGCACGAATGCCCCGCAATCCGTGTTGAAAGTTCGAACGTAACAAGAACGCAGCACTAATGAAAACAGGGAACCTTGTTTATTCTGAATTTCCCCTTCCGATGGTCCGTTTCCCGTGACCCCGTGGAACTTAAAAGGTAGTGTCCTCCAAAATGAGACTCATCATAGGGACTATGTGGTAAAAATGCAGGGCCTAACAACTGCCCGGTGTCACCGAGTTGGGGTACGTATTGTACAAAGTAATGCCGTGTTGGGCTCAAGAATGCAGGAGCTACTTTCCAGCGGATTGGCCACTACATTGGTCCACGATCTTGATGCCAAAGAGATTTAAGTGTAGGTGGATGACATGATGGTGAAATCAGAGACAAGAATGGGCAGATAAAGCCACTGGAGAAGTTCATTCAGAGAGTTGACAAATACAATCCTGGCTGTAGCCCAAGAAATATGTGTTGGGGGTAACCTCAGGAAAATTGCTGGGACATATACATTGGAATGAGAGGAGATGAGGTAGATTCTGAGAAATCAAAGCAATCACAGAATGCCGGCACCGAAGACAGAGAAGAAAGTCATAGCATTCCTCGAGAAAATTCAGTATATTAGTCGGTTCATCGCCAAGTTGACATCAGTATGTGAGCCTATCTTCAAATTGCTGAGAAAGGACCAGCAGTGAAATGGAAGAGCAGTGTCAGTCAGCCTTCGACAAGATCAGAGAATACTTGGTAAAGCCTCATGTATTGAACCTCCAAGACCGGGCAAGCCTTTGGTACTGTATTTGGCTATAGATCAGAAGCACTGGGTGCAATGATGGTACAGGCAGATGAACCGGGGGTAGAGCATGCAGTCTACTATCTCAATAAGAAAATGCTTCCGTATGAAGCCCGCTATCAAGAAGTAGAGAGAATCTGTTGGGCAGTAGTATGGGCATCCAAAATTGTGGCATTACTTCCAATCTTACAAGATCCAGGTAGTGGCAAAGGAGAATCCTTTGAAATATCTGCATTCAATGCTTCCTTTTGGGAAAATTGGGCAGATGGTTAGTGTTGCTGATAGAGTTTGACATTGAGTACCTCACTTCCAAAATGATCAAGGGGCGAGCCGGAGCAGAGTTTCTGGCATTGCAACCTATTGAAAGAGATCAGCATAAATTTGAATTCCCAGATGAAGAGATCCAAGCAATAACAGTTCAGGGATGGAAAATGTACTTTGACGGAGTAGTGAATTACAAGGGAGCAGGAATTGGGATTGTGATAGTGACCCCGGAAGGAGAAAACCTTGCCTATGGCCAAGAGGTTGACATTCAGAGTAACCAACAATGGCCGAGTACGAAACATGGGCTTTTGGATTGACTGCACTGATAACCTTGAAGGCTGAGAGCGTGGAGGTCTACGGAGATTCGATGCTGGTGATCCGACAGATACATGGAGAATGGGAATTGAAGGAAGAACAGTTGAAACCTTACCTTTTTCACCTCAGAAAGTTGGCACATGCTATCCCCGATTGTAATTTTCAGCACTTGCCGCGAGAAGAAATCAGATGGCGGATACGTTAGCTACACTTGCAGCAACTTGGGAAAAGCCAGAGAAGTTAGTAATGAGACCGTTGGTACTGACAACAGCAAACAGTCATGTTTATGAGATAGAAAGAGTCCTGGAAGTGGAGGTCAATGATGGTAAACCTTGGTATCATGACATTCAGAGGTATCTGGAACACTGGGAACTCCCGGAGGAAGCAGGCAGAAAAGATAAGATAGCCATTCAGATTTAGCTTCCCAGTATGTGATTTTGAAAGGGGAACTGTATAAGAGGCAATTAAACGGTATTCAATTGAAATATTTGAGAAAGGAAGAGGCTGAGCAGGTAATGGAAGAAGTACACGTCGGAGTATGTGGTCCGCACATGAACGGGTTGAATCTGTCCCGCAAGATAGTGAGACAAGGTTTTTACTGGTCAACCATGGAGACAGACTGCGCAAAGATGGTAAAACACTGTCATGATTGTCAAGCACACGGTAATTTGAATCATCTGCCGCACACAGAGTTGCACGGGTTGTCAGAGCAGTGGCCTTTCTCAGCATGGGGAATTGATATGATTGGAGAGATTCGACCAAATGCATCGAATGGACATCATTTCATAGTAGTGGCAGTAGACTACTTCTCAAAGTGGGTGGAAGCTGAATCATTCCGTAATGTCACAGCAAAGCAGATGGCAAAGTTCATAGCTCAGAATCTCATATGTCGGTATGGTATGCCGCATCATTTGGTCACAAACAACGGAGTTCAGTTCCAAGGGGAAACAAAGGCAATGCTGCAGAAGTACGGGATAGGCCATCACAAGTCATCACCTTACAGACCGCAGGAAAATGGGGCAGTCGAGGCAGCCAACAAGACAATAAAGAAAATGTTAGCCAAGATGACAGATAACTACAGAGACTAGGCCGATAAATTGCCGTACGCCTTGTGGGGGTACAAAACGTCTGTGAGAACAGCAACAAGAGCCACGCCTTACTCTTTGGTTTATGGAATGGAAGTAGTACTGCTAGTGGAAGTTGAGATACAGTCAATGAGGGTATTAGCAGAAACAGAGTTACCTGAGCAAGAATGGGCCGCACAGAGGTTTGAACAGTTAGCACTGCTAGATGAAAAGAGAATGAAGTCCTTGCATCACATGCATATATATCAGAAGAGTTTGGCTCGGGCATTCAACAAGAAGGTGCGCCCTACTAAGATTAAAAAGGGTGATTTGGTACTTAAGCAGTCAAGGCCGTCAACGACAGATTCGAGAGGAAAGTTCAGACCTAACTGGGAAGGATCTTACCTAGTTCAGAAAGTAATGGGAAACGGGGCAGTGAAACTGTCAGACTTGGAAGGTAACGAGTTCACCGAGCCGATCAACGTGGACAGATTGAAGCAATATTTTGCCTAAGAAAGAGAAGACTGGGCAGAAGACCTAACCCGACAGGATAAGGAAACTCATGCATGCATGCATACACGTAACACATTTTGGCATTCGTTTTGTGTTTGTTTTGTATTCACAGGTTTTTGGAGAAGAAAAGAGAAGGCGGCAAAGGGAATCCGATCAGAAGCATCAACATACCAGCAACAGTTTTGGGGATGCGTCTCAGGGGGCGAGGCCCACATCAATACTAGTAGCTGTTTTGGGGATGTGTCCCGGGGTTGAAGCCCACGTCAACACACATACCAGTTGCAGTTATTGGGATACGTCCCAGGATCGAGGTCCACTGCATCATCAGTTTCAGGATGCATCCTAGGGTCGAGGCCCACCTTTTGTCAGCGGTATTGGGATGCATCCCACGGTCGAGGCCCCCGTTGTCGGTTGCAGCTATTGGGATGTGTCCCAGGATCGAGGTCCACTGCATCATCATTTTCGGGATGCGTCCCAGTGTCGAGGCCCACGTTTTGTTTGCGGTATTGGGATGCGTCCCAGGGTCGAGGCCCCCGTTGTCGGTTGCATCTATTGGGATGCATCCCAGGATCGAGGTCCACTGCATCATCATTTTCGGGATGCGTCCCAGGGTCGAGGCCCACGTTTTGTCAGCGGTATTAGGATGCGTCCCAGGGTCGAGGCACCCGTTGTCGGTTGCAGCTATTGGGATGCGTCCCAGGATCGAGGTCCACTGCATCATCATTTTCGGGATGCGTCCCAGGGTCGAGGACCATCTTTTGTCAGCGGTATTGGGATGCGTCCCAGGGTCGAGGCCCCCATTTTAGGTTGCAGCTATTGGGATGCGTCCCAGGGTCAAGGCCCCCGTTGTCGGTTGCAGCTATTGGGATGCGTCCCAGGATCGAGGTCCACTGCATCATCAACTCAGTTCGAGACAACAGGCAAGTCAGGTGGCAGCTGGCGAGCCAGGTAAGTGAAAATGCATTGCATAACTTTGATAGGATTGTCACTGTTACACATTACACAAGTCCCATCAAAGTGGGGGCGACTGTAGGCACTGTATTTTTGCATATAAGTCCCTATGATGAGTCTCATTTAGAGGCACTACCTTTTAAGTCACGGAAGTCGTGGGAAACAGACGTCGGAAGGGGAAATTCAGAATAAGCATGTCATCAGATTCATTTCACAAGTTCATTATTTTTGTTCGTGCCGCGTTCGTGACCACGTTCGAACATCAGACAGATTGCGGGCGTTCATGTAGCGTTCGAATAGGTGTTCGAACGGTGTCGGTATTTCTGGTTTTGCTGCTAGCCTCACACCCAAGCCCAATTAGCCTACCAAAGCCCATAAAACACATCCAAATTAATTAAATACATATTTAACACATGACAAATTAAATAAAATCTAAAAATCATATACCAATTTAAAATAAAATCATGCCTAATTAAAATCAATCAAGTATATTATATTCCTAACTAAACAAATCTCATGCCTAACAAAACAAATTAAATATATGAACTTCCTAATTAAGCATAATCTTACCTCTAATCAATCTTTGGTTTTCCTTGTTTAACACTAAATCAAATCCTCCTTTAATGGACAAATCTCTTCATTGTCAAGCAAGGATTCACCCATCCCCTTTGCCTATAAAAAACAAAGCTATTCCAACCATTGACACCTCCTGACTCTCACGCACAGACAACAAGAAAAAAGCCCTAGTCCTCACGACCAAAATAAGAACAAGCATCAAAGAATTCTCCTTTCATCCCTCACTCTCCATAACCGAAAACATCAAGCCCCCTAAACACACCTCCCCATAGCCGAGAATCATCACCCAAAACAGTCTCCTAACGCCACCAAAACTGCATCACCGAAACAGTCACAAAGCCTCACTGTAATCACCGTAAAACACCCTCCCTGAAACTGCCCACACATCACCGAATAAATTGCCATAAAACCACACTGCACCTACCAAGAAACAGCAGCCCTACACCACTGAAATTACCGAAAAACACACCCAAAACAGTAGCCTAAATACAGCAAACACAGTGACTGGAAATCAGCAGCAAAACAGCAGCGAAGTTGAGCGAAAATGGTAGATTCAGCAGAGAAGCAGCGAGAGAAAAACGTTGAATCAGTGAACCGGAGGATTTGCGGAGCATCCACCCTTCCGACGATCGTGTACGGTACTTCCGAGAGTCGACATAAAAGGTTAGACCTGAGGGCACTTTTCGTATTTATTTTTATTCATCTTTTAATCGTTTTAGTTATTTATTTCATATGAGAGTCGTTTATGGATGCATGTTGTGGCTTTGAATAAAATGGAAAATGTGTCGCCTCTTGCGGTATATAGGATGGAACCCAGACATAAATTCCGTAGTTGAATCCGAATGGACGGTAGTGCGGTTGTACTTGGGATACAACTCCACGTACCACTTGAGAAAACGACGCATATTTTGTTTTATGTTGTTTTGATTCGTCTATTATCCGTTATTTAAATTCTGCATGTTATTTGTTTGTGTAATGATGAGATAAAGCGCATGGGCTTAGTAAGTTGGATTAAAGGTCTCCATTTCGAGGGGTTAAAATCCTTTACCACGATGCTTCGCCGCGCCAGATGACGTATATTCAGTTGAATGTAAGATGTGTTCAATCGGGTATACAAAGTCCGATCTCGTTGTCTTTATTTTTATATGCATTATGTTATAAAGCGCATGGGCTTAGTAAGTTGGATTAAAGGTCCTCCATTTCGAGGGGTTAAAATCCTTTACCACGATGCTTCGCCGCGTCGAATGACGTATATTCGGTTGAATGTAAGATGTGTTCAAACGGGTATACAAAGTCTGATATTGTTGTCTTTATTTTTTATATGCATTGTGTTATTAGCGCATGGGCTTAGTAAGTTGGATTAAAGGTCCTCTATGTCGAGGGGTTAAAATCCTTTACCACGATACTTTACCGCACCTTTTAGCCCGTTATTATTGATTAGATGTCATCTATTTATCCGTTCACGTATGTGTCATGTTGTTTACTGTATTTTGGAGGTCACTGCTGTAACCCCGTTCGAACGCATTTCAGAACGCCGCACGAACGTATGTTTTCTGTCTCAGTTCATTCGAACACGTTTAGGAACGCTACTCGAACGCGACCTTTCTATTTACCGTTAGAACGCGGATACAAACGCCCACGGTAAACAGGCCATCTTCCATCACATCTCATGCATGGATACTCATTTTGTCATTTACCTTTTTGATTGTTCATGTTCTCGCAGTTAGTCATTTATTGTGTCCACAAGATCACATGTTCGTTTCCATGATGCATGTTTACACGATAGTTATCTACTTATGCTTCCGCATTCATCCATTCAACATGTTCATGAAGTTATATGCTTGTCGTTATTCCGATTTGCTTTCATGCGTGATTGTACAATTATTATCTACTGGCATGCCTATGATCAAATGTAATGTGCTTATGACATTGTATGCTTGCCGTATTTCAATTCATCTTTATGTATGCAAATTCGGACATAGGTTATATGCAAACTTAGATATGAGCCTTGTACTTATGCATGCGAACTTAGGAGTAAATTATCCTTGGAAATAAATGTTGCTTAGGATTGGTTAAATTATGGCGCAAATCATTTCATTACAAATGGCATAAGTAAGGCACCATTCCGAACCCAACAGTTTGAGGTATTCCCTTGCGAGGGGTTAGTGCGGCCTTAAATCTTTATCCCGGTTCACACCGGGTGGCGACTCCATTATTCTCCGGTTTAGTCCCCCGCGGGCTACTCTGTACTCCCAACCGGGCCGCGAGCCAGGAACAGCATGCGTCGCCCAGTTTCTGTGTCCCACACTACCCATGCCATGCTTCTCCTAATCCGAAGTGGTCAGACAGATACCCCAAGGGGGAAGAAGATACCCTGTGTGTGCCATGCCTTATGTGGTTCTCAACAAGACTCACCATCCGACTCGCAGGGGAAGAAACCTCCATGGGTCCGGTTTACCCGAGACTCCTGCAATCAAGGGGGCCATTTGGCCATACACAAGCCTGGTGGTCTGATGGTTCTCAGCGGGATTCACCAGCCAACTCACAGGGGAAAAAACCTCCATGGGTCCGGTTTACCCGAGGTGCTCCCCAAATATGCGAGTCATGGGGTAGTAACGCTCCGGCCTCGGGGGTTTGATAATGACACCCGGGATTGACGTGCCATGAGGGGTTCACGCGTTTCCCGCATGTGCCCCATCCTTTGATGCGTTCTGGATCCTCAAAGGTGAAAGGAGTCAGGTCGGGACACTTCCACCTGGGGGTTTGATAATGACACCCGGGATTGGCGTGCCACGGGCTTGGTGCCCTTCCCGACTACCGATCACCTCTTCGCATCGAGCACATCCCAAGAATATTGAAAATAACTTTCGCATTTGATTAACAAACAAGTAAGATAGACAAGTTTCTTAAAAAAAAAGAGAGTTTTATTCATATTCAAGGGACATGTTGCCATTCTTACAACTCTTTGCGGGTCATTTCAAGAGAGGCTTTTACAATACTTTTCTTCTGGTTCTTGTCTTGGTTGTCCGACGCATCTTCCAGCCTGAGCTTATTCAGATCCGCCTGAAATTGCTTCCCGACCGTGCTGACAAGGTCCCCTCGTGCCGAGCACTCCATTAAGCATTTCTGAACAATTCCTGAGCTCGGTCGAGAACCCTTCCCATGGCCTTTGGTGGCCTCCGTGAGATTTTTCTCATTTCCTCTCACTCGGAGAGACCATTACCCCAATTGAGGGGGGGCCTGATGGACGTTGTCATCTGCCCTTGGCTGACCGGTTCCCTGGCCGACCCTTCAGCACTACCAACCTGTGAAACTGAGGATTGTGGCAGGCCGAGCAGTTATGACGCCTGCTGTAGGAGGGACCTGTTCAAATACTGCCAACGAACGTCACCCATCCGCAACGTTACATTCCATTCTGCAACTCAGTCATAATGGGTGATCGTTGGCTACCCATCTTACATTCCATTCTGCAGCAACTCAAAGAAGGAAAGCTTCTGCTGTCAACCTTCCTTCTTCTTGTGAGTCATTTCCTCTTCCCGTTCTGACCAGTTTCTTCCCATTCCTTTCCCATTTCATCCATTCATTTTCTCATTTTCCCGAACCATTCTGCTGCTGAACTCTCCAACGGCCCATGGTTTCCACCTTCTACCATCGTCTTACTACGCAAGTTGCTTTTTATTCTATCCCCAAAGACGGCGCCAACTGTTGACGAGTGATTTTCGTCACAGGGGTAGTTTCGAGATAACCCTCCCGAGACAATCCTCATTCAACCTTAAATTTATTTGGTTATTTGGAGACCAAAGGCAAATATAGTAAAAGGCAAGAAATAAGCACACAAAGTCGACAAGGAGTTTTAACGTGGTTCAGCGGAGCGAGTCCTACCTACATCCATGGGCACAAAATGGTGGGGGTTGTTTTATTACCAAAACTAACAACTCGGCCGACATTTTGGGGAGAGGTCTTAATCGAAACCGAGCTGTTTGCCTTTCAGATCTTTACAAGCGGTGCTCATGCTTTTTTAACAAATTTCACTCTCTATTTTTTGGCCCTCTCTCCAAATGAATTCAACTTCTCTTTATATACTCAGAGAATTACAACACTGTTCCTTCAGCTTTATGACGTTTCTCGTGTGGTCTCCGACTGATTGACGGGCTCTATTCCCCAAGACTGTCGTCGCCGAAAGTAAGTCTGCCGCCTGACGGCCTGTCACATCAACCTATTTTCTCCACTGCCACACGCAACAATAATGATGCCAGCCTGGAAAGATCCTCCAAACGTGACACGTGTCGGAGGAAAAATCCAACTACTCTGATCCCACGTCGGTCTTCAAGAGGTTGGCCGAATGATTTATTGAGCTACCCAAACTGTTTCCGTCCTGATCCGAGATATCCGAACTCGTCAACCCGTTCCAAGAGGTTGGACAGATCCAAACCGAGCTTCCGGTCTAATGTTGTCGGCCTCGGTTCTGATGTCGTCGGTCTCTGAAATCTGTGTCATGCTGTATCCTCTGGTCGGTCATACCCGAGAAACTGTGTCCAACTCTCTTCCCGGCTGAGGAACAAACCCAACCTTCTGAACATTTGATCCTCTCAAAAGGGAAAATTCTGTCTCTGTCATTGCCGCACTGTTCAAATACCTTAGTAGCAGAAATCGATCCCCATCAACAATTTATTTAAAGTCAAGAGATTAAAAGCAGACAAAGAAAGTACAAAACAAATAACAAAAAACAAAAACATACAATTCTAAAGGGCTTAAGGCAGAGCTAATAGTAATACAATCGATATTTTAGAGTCCGACCAAAAGTGTTGCCAGCGCCCGCTTTCGGTGATTAGCCCAATGAGGTACGTGCCTTCCTTGACTAGGAGGTAACCACGTGGCAGTCTGGCAGACTAGCAACGAACTGAGAAAGCTGGTGAGGAGGAGCATGTTAGTAATAGCAAAGCGAGGGACAAGGGAGTGGCGCGTTGTGCACACTTTCGAATCTTATACTCCAGTCCCGGAGTGCGCTGAGTGGGCCATTTCTATTTGGAATTGTCTGGGACTTCCACCCTTGCATTTTATTCGCTTGCACTGTCTTTCCAACGCGACTCTAGAGCGCGTGATGAACACACCCAAAGATTTTTATGAACCCAGAAAGTCCATATCACCATTCACCATTAAGGAATTATAGAAATGATACGGCTAGTCATGTTTTTGCTAATGACGATAAGAGGATGATGTTAAAGGGCATTGTTGTTAAATCATCTGATTGAGTGAATTTTTGATATAAAATTGAAAAATTAGATAGTATAATGACATTGTCAGAATTCTTTGATGGAGCACATAAATCTCCATAATGGAATAACTAGTTCACAGTGTCAAGAATATATAAAAATATGATTTAATATCAATAAAATAACAAAATTATGTAAATCATATTGAATTCTAAACTCAATAACATACCTAATGAATGATCAAACTAAATCTATAAATCTTATTATCTTCACATGTATTCTATTATTACTGATCTCAAGTATAATAAGATCAGCTGCTACTGAGTGAGATGAACATTGATGAAATTAATAAAATATAATAATCTCCTTATAAATATTATGATCAATGGGATCCATATCATTTTTTTTTTGCAATATATTTTGTTAATTATGCGGATGTTCATCTCACCCAATAACTGATTTTTTTATATCAGAGTTTAGTAGACAGGAGTAACATAAGACAATAGAGATCATAGAATTTAGTTTCTCTTTATAATGTAAGTATATTACATATATTTATTGACATTGTAAAAGATCTGTCTCATTATACGGTATTATTACTGTGATTGTTGTTGTTGGAGATTATATATGTACCATCAATAAATCATAATAATGTTATTGCACCAGCTAATTTTTTTTTTTTTTTTTTTTTATATCAAACCATCACTATTATAAGTGCATAAATTTGGCCCTTCTATAGAAGACATGTGTAGGTAATATGAATAAAGCTTCATCCACAAGATACAGAAGTGGGTCTGTCGTAAACAGAGATTGGAACAATTGGGGAGTGACATCTGTCACATCATAGCTGTGACACATGACAGTTCGAAACATAATCTGGTGTCCATGTACTCCGGAGTCAATCCATTCCGGAGGAACATCTCCCATCCCTTAAAAGTTTTGAGAAATTATTCTAGAATGGAGAGGGCACCATCCGAGGTGTACCTATCCCAGAGGAAATTTCATTCGAGAGTCCGCATGACCATTTCAGATCCACTTTGATCTCCAATCTCCATATCAATGATAAATTCCTCATAACATAATGGACTTTATGACATCCCACTTATTTTGATATAAGAATATAATTTGACATGCATAGTTACAAGTATTAATATACTTAGTTCCGTATTTGTGCATGTTATCTGCCATGTCACCATGCAAGTGGACAGATGTCAACCGAGATAACACCTCAACACCATTCACAATATAAATATCATAAATCCCAGAGTTATGAGGGTTGGGCGAAAAAAGGAAAAATATCATTAATTACAAGAAAAAACCTTTATTACAAATCATGAAGAGTTAAGTATGGGGAGAACGACTCTAATTAAGAAGGGATTTTCCACATTTACAGGACAAATCATCTACTGGACACCATGAAGCATAGCCCGTACGAGTGCTGGTACTTAAAATCTCATATGAGGCTCTATTACAATAGGTAAAGCCAATGACTTTCCTCATATTTCACTTTAGATAACGCTTTTACTGCATGCATTTATGAATGACGTTGTAACATCCAAAAATTCAGAAACTCTTCCGGAAGAATTTTGTATTGCAGATCGGGTCTCAAATGAGACTATATCGGAGAAAAAGAGTTAAGTGTTGAATATATAGCTCATAATATTTTAAAATAGAGATTTGATGTATTGGAAATCGCGTGACATGAAAGAACCGCTAACGCGATTTATGTATATTATTCTATACGGGAAAAGTTTCTTGTTTCGGCTATAAAGATAGAAAACGAACTCCGTTTGAGCTTCATTTTGAACCATCAGATTTATTTTTCTGAGACGAACAACTTTCGTGTTGAACACTTTTCCAAATTTCGAGCAAAAGGGCCTCAAATCTACATATTTCCGAAGAAGGACAAAGTTAATGACTTAATTGTAATTTCGCAGGGTCAAAACGTAATTTCCAAAAATATTTCTATAAATACCATGAAGTTTTCAGAAATTGAAAAAAATGGCATAAGCTTTCCACTCCTCTCACCAGACCCCTCTTATTCCTTTTGGCGATTCGGGGCAGCAACTCGCCGGTTAGCCTTCTAACCATGGTCGGCCGTTGCGACGGTACCAGGTGGAGAGTCCGGCCACCCTGCGTCCAACGGTGGACGGCGGTGATGGCAGAAACGCCGGCAACGGCGTAAAATAAGAGAGACACTCGAGCTTGGATTTTCCGATCCTGGCTCGTCGCTTCGTTTCACGGCCTGAGCCACCACCAAAGCCAATCGAAGCTCTCGGAGAGTACTATAAGATGGAAGTGATGATTTTTCCGATCCATGCTCGGTTGCATGCAAAACGAGGAGAAAAAGTGTTGATGAACAATAACATTGAATGACCAGTAGCTCCGATCGAAATTCCATCAATTCCAACGCGTTTGTGGGATCATTTGGAGTCCGTATATGACCTCAAAATCTTGGTAAGAGCTCTCAATAAAAATTCGTTAATTTCAAGTTTTTCGCTAAATATTCAGATATTTCCAGTAGCTTCGTAGAGTATCGTAATGATATAATTGAATTGTTTGAGCATAAATATATTGAATATGTGTATAGGGTAGAATTCGAGAGAAATCAGATTGAATATGATCAATCCGATAAGTAAAGAGAGTTTTCGGTAAAGTCGGGTTTCACATGTATTTGTGCTTTGATGAACGTAATTAAGGAAATGACTTAATTATGGTGAAACAATAGTATTTGAGTAATTCCAGAGAGGTTTGGAGGGCTAGGATCATTCCGCAACATTTTCTGAAACTTTTCGAAAGATTTTTCGGAATGCATAATTTACATAGTTGAGCTACAGTATTGACATAGATCGATGTATAATGATGTTGTATGAGTATTGGATGTATTATGAGAAAAGAAACCGAAATCACTGAAAACAGATATAATTTGGGTTTTCTCGGAAAGTAGGGAGTTTGTTTATGTTCTAAGTAAGTTTCTATTATTAACGACCTTAACCGTCCGTATTTTGTGTTACAGATGGAGAAAGAGAGAGAAAGAATAGCATGGACCCCAGTAAGTACCTCACTATGATCTTGCCAAGGTATAATAGCTAAATGTATATTTATATATGAGAAGATATGAGTATAGATTTCAGATTTACAGAAATATGTAGCAGTGGTTATGGAGTTGTAGAAAATATGAAATGAGGGCTTTCAGAGGTACTGTCAATAAGATTCGTAAAAGAGTATATATAGAAACCGATTTTCTAAAAGTATGCACAATGTTGGGTTTCCAGATAGCAAGCTAGTATCAGCATGAAAAGTTTAGCACAAGCTGTCGTTATATTTTTATAGTTAAACATATCTCCTAGTAGAACGCATTTTCAGTACACGAGATGTAAAAGTTTTGTAAGGTGTTTTAACGAAGTTTCCAGACTTCAGTTTAGTCATAGTCTGAGTTCGGAACCAAGGTATGAAATGTATTGATATGTTTAATGACACGTGCGGGCATTTCCCTTATAGATGCGTTGGTTAAAATGGGGTACGAGTCTATTTTGTATGTATTAGATGAGTGAGATGTCACCAGCTCGTAATGGAGTGTGGTTGACTTTGCTGTTGTGTATATGGATTATGTCATTGCATTGCATTGCATTTCATTGCATGACTTACACGATCATAGGGTTGATATGATGATGCATATGCATTTTGCATACCCAGAGGGAGACACAGTGCACATTGACAGATACAGACCCAGGACTAGGGGCACGACGATGCGTAACGCCCCTGGATCCTGGTTATAGTGAACGAACACTATTCTTTAGAGTTGATTTTTATGATGTATTTTACATATCCAGACTTATTTTTACGCTGTTAGGGTATTAGTTGATTTCATTATAGTTATTTCATGAAAGAAACTATTTTATACAGTTTTGAGATTCAAAGCATGATTCTTATGTTTTCGAGGCATGTGGGAAAACCCACCTCAGTATGTAACTTGATTTAGATATGGAATTGACGGAGAGCACATGTGCATATGTAGAGGACTGGAGGGATATGACTAGGGATGACAGATGCCCCTAGATCCTAGTTTCATAGCTTGAAGGCTAGCATAGATTCGCACCCCCCCAGTTTTAGTTCAGTGGTTTAAGGGGACGGAGATATGTACCCGCCAATACCACCACCACTAGTTTCAGGGACGAGTGGCATGCTTTGGGGGACGACGATATGTAACGCCCAAAGTCATGGGTTTTCATTCCTGGCTCTAGTTAGGCGTATAGGGGGGACGGCGATACGTAACACCCCCATACGTCAGGTTTTCAGAGACAGAGAAACAATTTTTCAAAAATAGTTTTCAGAGATCAGTTTCAGAGATAGTTTTCAGAACAGATCTTTCAGATACAATTTTTTCAGAAACAGATTTTCCGAAATGTATTTTTCAGAGACAGATTTACAGAAAATGATGGTTTATAAATGAGTTTTCAAGAGAAATAATTTTAAGGGAATCTCAGAGATTTACAGACAGAAAATGATTTCCAGAAAAGTTTCACAGGAAGATATTTATTTTCAGACAAGAAAAGAGTTTTCAGAATGATTGGCTTTATTGAGATATTTTATTTGATATGGAAATTTAGTGATATCCAGTTCTGATTTGATGAGTAGCATCGTAGTATTCTATGAGTATGTGCCTTGTATAAGTTGTGTGATGAGATGCATGATCGATTTTGGTTAATGAATTTTGAATTCATTTTATGTGTATTAGATACACATTTTTTTTAACCACCAACACTTATCACCCAACACACTCTCTCTATTCTTCTCCCTCTCTCTCACGGCCATAGGCCAATTTCTTCTTCCTCTTCACTGGTTTTTCCGAGAGTTGAAGGAAGACCAAGGTGATTATTGCGGCAAAAAATTACCGAGTGCTAGCACACTTTAGAGTCTTGCGAAGGTGATAGGGAAACCCACCATTGGGCTTGGAATTCACATCACCAAGCTTGGAGCTTGGAGAGGACTGAAAATGGAACAATTTGGAGCTCAAAAATTCTGCACTGTCGAGGGCCTTGGAGGAGTCTCAAAGGGCTTAAAAATTTTTTGTTCTTCGACGCATCGCCTCAACCGATCGATGTAAGTATTTCGCAACTTCTTCGAGTATTCACATGTTAATTTCATTGCCTTAATCGATCCTCGGACCTGAGAATCCCAACACCAGGTTAATAAATCGATATATTGCACAAACATGAGATAATCACTTCATCTTTAAAAATATATTGGAAGGATTCACAACCCTAGATAGTCTTATAAAATTGATTTTTCCTTTAATTTACTTTCACACTGTTTTATTTACTTGTTTTAGATAAAATCACCATCCAAACCAAATCAATCAATTAGATACTCGTAGACATTTAGCTTCAATAAATTAATAGCTAGGGTATTAAGTCTTCATGGGATCAATACATTTTGTACTACTTGAGCGATACGTGCGCTTGCGTAACGTGTGTGTTTACCACCGATCAAGTTTTTGGCACCATTACCGGGGGCTTATTTAACTTTTACTATTAATTTTGGGGTTAGATACCTTTACTTGTGTCTAATTTTTTTGTACTTATTATTTTTATTTTATTGTGTTTCAGGTTCTCAGACACTACATGAGAAGAACCAGAAGCTTTGAAATTCGTCTGCTTGACCCTGAAACTGAAAGAACAATAAGACAATTGAGAATGGAAAGGCGAGAAGGCCAAGAAGCACTAATAGACATGGAACCTGAACCTTTGGAGGTTGTACCACCAATTTGTTGGAGTTTCTTCGTCTCGAGGATCGAATACAAAGCAAGAAATACATGTGAATACATACGAGGGAGTTGCGGAATACTCACATCGATCGGTTGAGCGACACGCGAGGCAACAAAACTTTTCTGCCTCCTCTTTACTGCATTCGGCAGTGAGCTGCACAAGCAGTCCCCATTCAGCTATCAATCTTCAAGAATCCAAGCTCCAAGCTTCGTCGAATGATTCCAAGCTCATGGGTGGACTTCCCTATCACCTTCGCATGACTTCGTAGTGTGCTAGCACTCCCGATTTTGCCATAAAATCACGACTTTTAGCTTCCCTCATGCTCGGTTTTTCCCAGCAAAACAGAACTAGAAAAATGCCCTAATGGGCGAGAGAGATGAAGAGAATTTGGAGGAGAGAGAGAGATAAATGTGTAATTGTTTTTTAATTGATTTTCAAAATCATTAACATATACCAAATATTAAAATAATGGTATTAGTCATTCAAGCTTTCAAAAGCTTTTCAACAACTCCCATCAACTCACATCAATCAATCAAATCAATGGTCACATCACTCAAATTGACATTTGATTTGACGCTTGATGTGACTAGCGATTTGACGCTTGATTTTGTAGGGGTTTTAAGGGGTTAAATCCGGTAACGCAGCGGAAGCGGTGGAAAATCGTATTTTCCGATTTCAAAATTTTTTTCTCGGATTAATTAAATAAACATATTTATTTAATATTACAATAATCAAATTATGAAATAAAATTCAATAAATCATATTTAGGTGAATTTACCAAATTACCCTTACTTGGTATTTTTTGTCCATTTTAGTCCGAAATTAATCAAATCAATTTTGAATGATTCTAAATCATTTCTAAGATGAACTTAGCATGTTCAAAACATCAAAACACCAAAAATACACAACCAAAATCCCTAAAATCTAACTCCAAGGCCGAGAGCCTCCAAAGGTGGGCATTTTGTGCCTTTTGTCATTTCATGTCTCAAAACACATCAAGATGCAATCCAATGAACATGAAACTTTATATGCATCATATACACATAAAAATACACAAAATATATGAAAAGCCCCAAATTTGGAATTGGTCATGAACCCTAATTTTTCAATTTCCACAAATTGGACAAATTAGACCAAATACATTAAATCAAATACTTCAATCATCATTCTCACATCCAATCCAAGTCTCAACACAATGAAGCAACTCAAGATCAAATCTAGGTCATCTAAGAGTGGGTCAACAACTCTAGATTAGCAACATGGTTTCCAAACCTTAAAAGAAAACTTATTACTACAATAGTCATACACTTCCTTCATCACACATGCTTTACACCTCCATCAAAACTTCCATCAACAAAAACCACAAGGAACAAAGAAAGAAATAACCTAATAATATCATATGTTAAAGCCTAGAACCTAAGGAACAATTTCCTTACTAATAGCAAGTTCAAGAAACTTACTAAAAATCCAAGCTTTCTTGATTTTTGTCTTTTTTTTCTCAAGTTTCCTTTGGCTTCTTCAATGGAGTTTCTTTTAGTAAAGTGTATTAGGTTATCAAATGAAAAAGAAATGAAAACAATATATACTTCTACAATTTTAGCCTTGGCCGAAAATCAGCAAGCATATACCAAATATTTTCATTTCAATTTCATTTCAAAATCAGTTAATCAACTTGATAAATATCTAAAACATTTATGGATATTTATTTAAGTCAACAAAGGCAACTAATATCATTTACTTCAAATATCCTAATGTAAGATATTTATATTTTAATTAATTTAATCATTTAACAATTAAATAATTATTAATTAATCAAATACAAATATATTAAATATATGTATAATATTTACATTAAATATTAAAAATCATATATTCATTTAGGATATAAGTCAAATAACTCATTTTGACTATTAATTAATGTGTATTTAAATTAATCAAGTATTAATATAAATACACAATAATTAGGCAAATGACTATCTAGTCCCTTTAGCACGTATCTTGCGTTTAACCTTTAAACGACTTTATAAATAATCAATATTATTTATTAATGTTGCTCTAGTGCTCTACGAGTATGTTTCATTATTGAGACTCTCTAGATTCAGGTATATCCGTCACGAAATCTAATTTCGTGTCCATAATCTATCCACCCGTAGATTATGACCATCACGGATAATCTCGCTGAACCATACAGGTCGAGGTCATGGAAAATGTATAATTCCTCCGTCACAAGTATCCGGATAAATCCCAGAGATATAGATGTAAACATCAAATCTCTACGGGGATTATCCAGTCGACTATTCTATTAGCAATCTCTAAAAGAATGTTTAGAACTGGCTTCTAAACTTTACCACGGACCCATGGTTTTATCTGATTGCTAATCATATGGACTACCTATGCTCTGATACACAGAACTGACGGATCCTATCTTGATACACATAGGACACCCTGAGGATCTGTCTACACCCAACGAACAAGCGGAGGTCTGATCTAAATAGATCGGCGACGTGACTGCCATCTAAGTGTAGAAGATGTCTCATGTGCCCACAATGGCATCTCAAGTCTAAGAATCTCAAGTGCTACTCAACCCGAGAAGATTCTTATTGACGCTGGTGTACCATCCATTGAGAGTCTTCGGTGAGTCATTCAGTGTTTATCCGCTATAAACACCTACACGTCTATACTAGTCTCCAAGACTAATGGTTCATTGAGAAACCATTGGAATCATATATTCCAGTATACGACATGTACCGGTCTCAACAGGTTTACTTTACTGACCAAGTAGTGTAAACCTTGACCAGGAACTATTTAAGAATGATAACGTCATGATACTACTCAATGTCCGTTGCGACGCTTTTGCAACAGTACCATTACTAATCATTCTAAGGTCAATACGTCTTTACCATTTAATAAGATAGATTATATTATAGAAACTGCATATATTATTCATAATAATATTGTTTACAGAAGTATTCAAAAGAAATACAACCGGGAATCGGCGCTCTGAGCACCAACCCCAACAGATTGACTTGCGTGCCGCACTCGAATTCAAAATGCGAATACGCTCGAAAATAATCTCGGGCTCGGATTCGCTAATTCCAAATTAACGAATTTTCTATTGTGACGCAATTAAATGATTATGCCTAGCGAAATCACTATTCACGTCGCTAACGAATTAATTCTAAATTAATTCGTTCGCCAGAATTAAAATCTGATTTCAATTCCGCGTCGAAATCCAATTTCGTTTAATATATCGAATATATTAATTTATCGATTAATTCCAAATTAATCGTTATCTTTCTTATTTTGATATTTTATCCCAGATAAAATATCTCCGCAATTAATCCCAGATTAATTTTCTCTCTCATCTAATTAATCACTGATTAATTAAAACTGCGAGTCATACGTCATCGGTGAATCTTCGGGAAGCGACCCATGAGATCCCCAGATATGTTGGCAGTAAATTCGGTCATCGGACTATCCGAACACGTAAGTACCTCGTACTACGTTTATACCGATTTACAAGACAAGGTTGGCTTCTAGCAAATCGCTATGCCTCCCCAATTCTCCAAAATACCCTTACAGGAATATAAGGATCTATATCAGGCGTAGTATACGTAGTATAGCATATTTCGATCCAGTATCGTATGTCACGTGCTAGGCCTAGGGCTGGAATGTGTCTGCCCCGTAGGAAGCACATGTCGGATGTCTGGTAACTAGTCTCTGTAATCGGATAAACCTGACCTTGTCATTTTATCCCGATGACTGCAGTACATAAGAGTACTAGTACCGTATCCTACGTGACCATCATCTCCATATGACTGAAGAGATACTTCCGTCTTGACATCACACCCAACACACTACGATTCTCGATATACCCAGAAGAGGCGTACACAGAAACCGGTTAAAGCCTTGGACGACCAAAACCAAAGTATATTGATTGTCGTAAGTATTAGCGGTGCAAGTCTCAGGTTAAGACCAAATACACCTACCCTGATTTAAGACTTCCATAGACACATAGTCATACTACCAATGGAATTCTGAAGGGGGTCTATCCAGAGCAAAGCTGTTTCCCGTACCATCGGTAAAACACAACCTCCTATTACACTTGCATGAGTATCCTATTCCGAAATATATAAGAACTATGCCGTTATGCCCTCACAACGCGCACAAGTGTAATACTAGTCTTTTACGTATTTATCGATGTCCGATCTCGATAATACTCTAACTAAGGATATTTAATGATTTATTCTTCGTGGACTGATACTGTCTCATATCATTCTCAATCGGAACAAATCATAAGGACCTCCTATCATTATATATCTAGGTGATCTAATCAAAAATGATAAGAGTGCAATCTCCTTGTCCACATAGTTAATTTGTACAACAACACCATGATCTGTACAAGTAGTGACGCTATGGGTCATAATTGTCCAACAATCTCCCACTTGGCCTATAGCCAGTCACTCGAGTGTCTGACACCCGAACTATGTACGGTTGGCTCAAACTGCTGAGAAATGCTTTCGTCAGCGGATTTGCATGATTATCGTCTGATGTGATTTATACGATCATTACATCGCTACGATGTATGATTTGAACGAATCAGATGAATATCGAAGTATATATCTGGATCGTTGATGAGACCATTAATTCTTTAGCCTGCGCTGAAGCCTAGCTCAGCTGCTAACAGAACTATATCTAATCTAATTAGATTTATTATCGACCCAAATGGCTTCTATTGCTGCCTCAGCTGCAGTAATAACCCGCATTTGTTGTTTATTCGGTAACAATATCTTACTTGGAAGATTTCCAGCTCACTGTTCCGTTATTCAAACTGTATAGTACCGTTTGCGACTTATAGTCGTTTTATCGGTTTGGTAACTTGTAGCAGTGAACCCAGTCACTTCAAGTTCTCCTTCTCCATAGATTAAGACAGCATCCTTAGATCTCTAAGATACTAATGGATGTTCTTAATATCAATCCAGTGACTATCACTTGGATTGGCCTGTTTGTGTCTCCATATGCTCAAAGCGTATGAGACACCAGGTCGCTTACATTTTTCAATGTACGATTTCTCGGAGAATTTTCTCGAAAGCCAAGCTTTCACCAATTGTTTTATGGGAATATCATTTCTAAGAAATGACATATATTATCATTATTTATAGGACAGCCACTGTCAGTGCGCTCCCACTAACCTCCTTATATACACAAGAATCGTTTGGTTTTGAATTAAATCATAAACTATTATGATTACATCAAAACGATAATTCCAAGAACCTAATGCTTGCTTCAATCCAAACATGGATCGAATAACCTGCAAACCTTGTTTGACAGTTTTAGTATGAAAAAACCGACATGATGTTGTAAACATCCTCCAAAAGGTTTCCTTTTCAGGAAAGCGATCTTCCGTTCAGCTGACATTTTTCATAAATGAAAGATGCAGCTTTAGCAAGCATTATCCAAATGGATTTGACATGGCAACAGGTAAAAGGTTGAATCGTAATCAACACAATGTTGATAACGATACCTTTCCATTAAAAGCCTAGCTTTATACGTTGGTGTGTTGCCATCCATGTATGTCTTCCTTGAAGACTCTTAAAGTACCAATAGGCACAATGCCTTGCGGTATATCAACTAGTATCCAAACTTGTTGATTTACACGGAATCGATTTCGGATATCATGGCACTTTGCCATAATTGGGGAGTCGATACCTTGTATCACTTCCTCATACGTAGTCAGTCGGTATTCCTTAAAAGATTGACATCTTTATAAGGTGAGATCAGAAACCAATACCCAGGTAGTTTCCTGACTCTCTCCGACATATACGGTTCTTGTGTATTCGAAGATTAATGGTATAGTTTCATCCTTGATGAACTATCTGTATTCCATTAGGAATCGGTGCCTTGAATAGTATTACTCCGATTTTCATCGAGTTTTACTATCCTACCACTTGCCACTGCATATCGATATTCCTTTTAGGAAGACAGCATGGCGAGCAACAATTACATTGTTCTCTTGTGAGTTGTATAAGTACTATACTTTGGTATCCCTAGGATAACCTACAATTTGGCACTTATCCGATTTGGGTTTTAGTTTGGTATCATCCAAACATATGCCTAGCATCCCAAATGTCAAATTGAGAACCTGGTTTCTTTACTGTTCATATCTAATATGAATTCTGTCAAACATTTTTATGGAACCTTATTCTAAATAAGTTCTTTGCACTGTTAAAGCTTATCCGTTGAAGGAAATGGTAGCTCAAAGCGACTTATGATTAACCTTATCATGTCCAACAAAATTGGTTACTCTGTTCGGACACACCGTCAATTGACGTGTTCCGGGAGGAGTCCTCATTGAAAGAATACTATACTCTTTCATGTATATTAGAAACTTATTGCTTAAGTATTTTCCATTACGGTCTTACCGTGACGTTTTATACTTTAGCCGATTTGTTCGTCTATTTCGTGTCGAAAACTTAAAAGTTTTCCGATTTGTGTTTCAAAAGAAACACATAACCATAACGCGATGCCACATCCGTAAAGGTCACGAAATATTCATATCCACCTCTAGCCTAGCTAGACATGGGCCCACTTGCTTCATTATGAACTAGGCCTAACAGATCGATGGCATTTACACTTTTACCAAGTAAATGTGTTATAGGCACTTTGCCCAATAAACTAGATTCGTAGACTTTATTTGATTGGTATCAAATATGTCCTAGTACCCACTCTTCTAAAGTGTGGATATACGAGTCTTGTTTAATTGTGTCCCAGACAACAATGCCACTATAAAGTTTCTTCTCTGATCAAATCAGTTTGAGCTATTTGTTTGTCATTTAATATGTTTGAGATTTTATTTATAATCAAAATATAAATTCTGTTATACACATCTAATGTGTTTATCTCAATATCATCTTTATAAAATGAAACACTTTAGTGTTCTAGTATATAAAGGTAAATCTGCAACGGATTAAACACTGATATAGAGATAATGTTTCTAGTCAAACTAGTTACATTATAACAGTTTCCTAATTTAAGTACAAACCCGAAGGGTAGTTCCTAAATATAGGTACCTACGATTAAAACAGCGACTTTCGTCCTGTTTTCAATTGGCAGATTAAATCTCAATCTGAAGTCAGTATATATAATGTACCACACTAAGTGTTTAAAATCCATTTTAATACTAGTAGTGAACATAATTATGACAAACATATTTGAAGTCAGAGCCTTGCTCATCTTCAGTTCCTTCATGTCTGCTTTGTTCAAACGGTAGTCACGCTTCTGCGATCCCGTTTGCCACATTTTAGGCTGATATTTTGGGATATGTCCTTTATCTTCCCAGAAGATTAAAATGATTTTGCCTTTGCCCTTTTTCAACATTTCAGAAGCCTTTGGCCAAGCCTTGGGTTTCTAGAATATCGTAGTAAAGTGCGCCTTGCGCTACTTGCCTATTGCAAACTTTGACTCTGTCTCCTTGAGAATAATAATTAACCCTCCAAGAGTTATTATTGCAATTTAATACTTCTAAGATCTAAAAATAGATCTATGAATATCCTTCAATTTCATTATCATACTTTAAGGATCTAATCCTTAGTTCTGATTCAGAAATTAAGGAGTCTATTACGACAACCTTAATGGATTAAGCACTAAAGTTATCATCACATAAATCTTCCAAAGATTATGCTCTACTTATTTTCTTAACTATGGCTTAGGCCTAATATGTTATTTTATCAAATAAAGTAACTTTATTAGTTTCCAGGACCATCCTGAAACTTTATTCCCAATTTGAAAAATTAAAGCATTTAAATACATTTTCCCTAGGATTATGTTTTAAATGTCAATCTTTCAATTTTATCTTGATTTTAATAGTCCAATTATTTCATCAACGATTTAGGTACTATTTATTATAATGATTATTATTTTAGTCCAACTATTTTAATCAACTATAATTTAATAGATTGAATACAGTCCAACTGTTAATTAAAACAACAATTTAAATATTAGTCCAACTAACATTTAATTGACGAATGATGTTTATAAAAGCGCGTATGGCAAGTAATTAAACGAATATTGCAAATTCAATTCTTCCCTCCCACTATTTTTCGGCGAGCCTCTAACCCTCTGTCGAGTACTCGGGAAACCGTGTTTCCTAACGGGCTAGGATCTCGTTAAATAACACACAATCTTGACTTTCGCCAACAAATTGTATGATAATTAACTAGGTAGATCTCTAAGATCAATTGGATCCAATCCAATTCCTAGATCCAGTAGGGGGACATCCAAGTCCGAAACATATATCTATATATGCCAATATATCCAATATATTCCTAACCTTTTTCCTCTGAATCAACTAAGCCTTGGATTTGGCACAACAAACTTAGTGATCCCAGTTAAGCGTGACCCATTGACCATGGAAAGCTTCGTAATCAATGTCGATGGACAAGAAGTGGTCTTGACTTTGGCCAACAAACCACAACTTGGACAAGACACCAATATGGAACAAAGATCTCGTGATTCAAACACATCCTCGATGGACAAAAGGCCTTGACTTTGGCCAACAAGCCAATGCCAGTCTTAGATCTTGAGTAAGAATCACTCAATGGAAGGAAAAACGCTTAATATTATTTGAGGGTTTTTTCGCGTGCAAATTGGCAACCAATTTATTATCTTTGTTAAGGTCTCATCATCATACACCCTTAAACATGCATTCTTAATACATAATAAAGCACGTATAATAAAATAATAATGATATGCGGATGGATACTTTACACATTGATCCTAGATCAAATCTTTTTTTTTTCTCTCCTGCTAGCACATGTATTACTTCTACCCGTTACACTAAACTTCTAAAGAAACCTCATTTACATTGAGGGGAATAGGTGAGAAGAGAATACAAAGAGTAAGGAGGTAATAAGGCTGGACACGCAGGTCCAATTAATAAATCAAATTTATTACAACAATTTCTAAAATTGTCCCACCCATCTAATATCCATCCGATATACATTATTCATGCATCGCAACCATGTATTCACACAAGTATGCTATCAATCAATCTAATCAAATTAATTAATCTGATAATTAGTGACCATCCAATGTTCAAACAACGATTTGATTTTGTTCGAGTCAAACTCGTTTTGCGAATAAGTACTCAAAGTACGAATTCTTGAATTAAATTAAACTACAAAATTAAATCCAATTCAATTTGTATTTAATAATAATTCACTATTTAATTCCAATTAAATATTACACTTTATTAATGAACTTTTACGACTTAAATTCCAAATTTAATTGTTACGGGTCTCAAAGCCCGATTAACGTCCAACGTCAATTTAATTAAAGTCCAATGGGCTTTTAATTAATTTCTTAAGGCGTGGACTTTTTGTCAACTCGGGTCAAACCCAATAACCAAAGTCCAATCCGGGAGTTACCCCATAAGCCCATAAATCAATTTAGGCCCATTAGGCCCAATTAAACTTTAGAGGTCCATTAGTCGCATTTGGGCTTTATGGAAGCGGTTTTGGGCCCAATTGGATCCAACCAATTTTGCCTAACCCAACTTAGTACAACCAAACCCAATAAGCCCATTTACAACTTTAAAAGTCCAATTTCCAAAATTAGGCCCAATATAATTAAATTCCAAATTCCAAATTCCAAATTTAATTACCAAAGTGTAAGAATTATTAATTACCCAAATCAATATTTCCAAAAACCAAAATTTGTACAATTAATCATGCTTATCATCATTAAATCATGTCCAACAAAATTTAACAAAAAATCAAACCCAATTACATGCTATATCATTCTCGGCAATTTGGGCAATTTGTGTCCGATTCGGTTTCAATCCAATTAAATCCACAATCGACATTAAATCAACATTCCCGAATGATTCCACTTCATCCACTGAACAAAAATAAAAAATTCCAAGACAATTAAGGGCTTGTTAACATTTGGCCAACACATCCAATTTGGGCAAAAATGTTCCAAACACAATTTCATCAAATTGATCCAATCAATCTTGAATTAAAACATATTTAAGCATATTCATTCATCCAATTTCATAAATTCATGCTCAAAATCAATTTACCGAAATTTTAAGCCCTAATCAATTTCATGCTTTTCAATCACTCTGATACCATTGTTGGAGTTTCTTTGTCCCGAGGATCGAATACAAAGCAAGAAATACATGTGAATACATATGAGGGAGTTGCAGAATACTCACATCGATCGGTTGAGTGATGCGCAAGGCAACAAAACTTTTCTGCATCCTCTTTACTGGCATTCGGCAGTGAGTTGCACAAGCAGTCCCCATTCGGCTATCAATCTTCAAGAATCCAAGCTCCAAGCTTCGTCGAATGATTCCAAGCTCATGGGTGGACTTCCCTATCACCTTCGCATGACTTCGTAGTGTGCTAGCACTCCCGATTTTGCCACAAAATCACGACTTTTAGCTTCCCTCATGCTCGTTTTTCCCAGCAAAACAGAACCAGAAAAATGCCCTAAGGGCGAGAGAGATGGAAAATTTGGAGGAGAGAGAGAGATAAATGTGTAATTATTTTTTATTGATTTTCAAAATCATTAACATATACCAAATATTAAAATAATGGTATTAGTCATTCAAGCTTTCAAAAGCTTTTCAACAACTCCCATCAACTCACATCAATCAATCAAATCAATGGTCACATCACTCAAAGTGACATGTGATTTGACGCTTGATGTGACTAGCGATTTGACGTTTGATTTGACTTGCGTGCCACACTCGAATTTGAAATGCGAATGCGCTCGCAAACAATCTCGGGCTCGGGTTCGCTAATTCCAAATTAATGAATTTTCCATTGCGACGCAATTAAATGATTATGCCTAGCAAAATCATTATTCACATCGCTAACGAATTAATTCTAAATTAATTCGTTCGCCCGAATTAAAATCTGATTTCAATTCCGCGTCGAAATCCAATTTCGTTTAATATATCGAATATATTAATTTATCGATTAATTCCAAATTAATCGTTATCTCTCTTTTATTGATATTTTATCCCAGATAAAATATCTACGCAATTAATCCCAGATTAATTAAAAGTGCGAGTCATACGTCATCAGTGAATCTTCATGAAGCGACCCATGAGATCCCCGGATATGTTGGCAGTAAATTCGGTCGTCGGACTATCCGAACACGTAAGTACCTCGTACTACCTTTATACCGATTTACAACACAAGGTTGGCTTCTAGCAAAGCGCCATGCCTCCCCAATTCTCCAGAAATATCCTTACAGGAATATAAGGATCTATATCAGGTGTAGTATACGTAGTATTGCATATTTCGATCCAGTATCAGATGTCACGTGCTAGGCCTGGGGCTGGAACTGTGTCTGCCCCGTACGAAGCACATGTCAGATGTCTGGTAACTAGTCTCTATAATCGGATAAACCTGACCTTGTCATTTTATCCCGATGACTGTAGTACATAAGAGTACTTGTACCGTATCCTATGTGACCATCATCTCCATATGACTGAAGTGATACTTCCGTCTTGACATCACACCCAACACACTACGATTCTCGATATACCCAAAAGAGGCGTACACAGAAACCGATTAAAGCCCTGGACGACCAAAACCAAAGTATATTGATTGTCGTAAGTATTAGCGGTGCAAGTCTCAGGTTAAGACCAAATACACCTACCGTGATTTCAGACTTCCATAGACATATAGTCATTCTACCAATGGAATTCTGAAGGGGTCTATCCAGAGCGAAGCTGTTTCCCGTACCATCGGTAAAACACAACCTCCTATTACACTTTCATGAGTATCCTATACCCAAATATATGAGAACTATGCCGTTATGCCCTCACAACGCGCACAAGTGTAATACTAGTCTTTTACGTATTTATCGATGTCCGATCTCGATAATACTCTGACTAAGGATATTTATTGATTTATCCTTCGTGGACTGATACTGTCTCATATCATTCTCAATCCAGGAAAAAATCATAAGGACCTCCTATCATTTATATATCTAGGTGATCTAATAAAAAATGATAAGAGTGCAATCTCCTTTGTCACATAGTTAATTTGTACAACAACACCATGATCTGTACAAATAGTGACACTGTTGGTCATAATTGTCCAACAATCTCCCACTTGGCCTATAGCCAGTCACTAGAGTGTCTGACACCCGAACTATGTATGGTTGGCTCAAACTGCTGAGAAATGCTTTCGTCAGCGGATTTGCATGATTATCGTCTGATTCGATTTATACGATCATTACATCGCTACGATGTATGATCCGAACAAATCAGATGAATATCGAAGTATATATCTGTATCGTTGATGAGACCATTAATTCTTTAGCCTGCGCTGAAGCCTAGCTCAGCTGCTAACAGAACTATATCTAATCTAATTAGATTTATTATCCACCCAAATGGCTTCTATTGCTGCCTCAGCTGTAGTAATAACCCGCATTTGTTGTTTATTTGGTAACAATATCTTGCTTGGAAGATTTCCAGTTCACTGTTCCGTTATTCAAACTGTATAGTACCATTTGCGACTTATAGTCGTTTTATCGGTTTGGTAACTTGTAGTAGTGAACCCAGTCACTTCAAGTTCTCCTTCTCCATAGATTAAGACAGCATCCTTAGATCTCTAAGATACTAATGGATGTTCTTAATATCAATCCAGTGACTATCACTTGCATTGGCCTGTTTATGTCTCCATATGCTCAAAGCATATGAGACACCAGGTCGCGTATATTTTTCAATGTACGATTTCTCGGAGAGTTTTCTCGAAAGTGAAGCTTTCACCGATTATTTTATGGGAATATCATTTCCAAGAAATGACATATATTATCATTATTTATAGGACAGCCACTGTCAGTGCGGTCCCACTAACCTCTTTATATCCAAAAGAATTATTTCGTTTTGAATTAAATCATAAACTATTATGATTACATCAAAAAGATAATTCCAAGAACCTAATGCTTGCTTCAATCCAAACATGGATAGAATAACCTGCAAACCTTGTTTGCCAGTTTTAGTACGAAAAAACCGACAGGATGTTGTAAACATCCTCCAAAAGGTTTCCTTTTCAGGAAAGCGATCTTCCGTTCAGCTGACATTTTTCATAAATGAAAGATGCAGCTTTAGCAAGCATTATCCAAATGGATTTGACATTGCAACAGGTAAAAGGTTGAATCGTAATCAACACAATGTTGATAACGATACCTTTCTATTAAAAGCCTAGCTTTATCCGTTGGTGTGTTGCAATCCATGTATGTCTTCCTTGAAGACTCATAAAGTACCAATAGGCACAATGCCTTGCGGTACATCAACTAGTATCCAAACTTGTTGATTTACACGGAATCCATTTCGGATATCATGGCACTTTGCCATAATTAGGGAGTCGATACCTTGTATCACTTCCTCATACGTAGTCAGTCGGTATTCCTTAAAATATTGACATCTTTATAAGGTGAGATCAGAAACCCATACCCAGGTTGTTTCCTGACTCTCTCCGACATATACGGTTCTTGTGTATTCGAAGATTAATGGTATAGTTTCATCCTTGATGAACTATCTGTATTCCATTAGGAATCGGTGCCTTGAATAGTATTACTCCGATTTTCATCGAGTTTTACTATCCTACCACTGCTACTGCATATCAGTATTCCTTTTAGGAAAACAGCATGGCGAGCAACAATTACATTGTTCTCTTGTGAGTTGTATAAGTACTATACTTTGGTATCCCTAGGATAACCTACAATTTGGCACTTATCCGATTTGGGTTTAGTTTGGTATCATCCAACATATGCCTAGCATCCCAAATGTCCAAGATTGAGAAACCTGGTTTCTTTCCTGTTCATATCTAATATGAATTATGTCAAACAGATTTTTATGGAACCTTATTCTAAATAAGTTCTTGCACTGTTAAAGCTTATCCGTTGAAGGAAATGGTAGCTCAGAGCAACTCATGATTAACCTTATCATGTCCAACAAAATTCGGTTACTCTGTTCGGACACACCGTCAAATTGACGTGTTCCGGGAGGAGTCCTCATTGAAAGAATACTATACTCTTTCATGTATATTAGAAACTTATTGCTTAAATATTTTCCATTACGGTCTTACCGTGATGGTTTTATACTTTAGTCGATCTGTTCGTCTATTTCATGTCGAAAACTTTAAAAGTTTCCGATTTGGGTTTCAAAAGAAACACATAACCATAACGCGATGCCACATCCGTAAAGGTCACGAAATATTCATATCCACCTCTAGCCTAGCTAAACATGGGCCCACTTGCTTCATTATGAACTAGGGCTAACAGATCGATGGCATTTACACTTTTACCAAGTAAATGTGTTATAGGCACTTTGCCCAAAAAACTAGATTCGTAGACTTTATTTGATTGGTATCAAGTATGTCCTAGTACCCACTCTTCGAAAGTGTGGATATACGAGTCTTGTTTAATTGTGTCCCAGACAACAATGCCACAATAAAGTTTCTTATGATCAAATCAGTTTGAGCTATTTGTTTGTCATTTAATATGTTTGAGATTTTATTTATATTCAAAATATAAATTTTGTTATCCACATCTAATGTGTTTATCTCAATATCATCTTTATATAATGAAACACTTTAGTATTCTAGAATATAAAGGTAAATCCGCAACAGATTAAACACTGATATAGAGATAATGTTTCTAGTCAAACTAGTTACATTATAACAGTTTCCTAATTTAAGTACAAACCCGAAGGGTAGTTCCTAAATATAGGTACCTACGATTAAAACAGCGACTTTCGTCCTGTTTTCAATTGGCAGATTAAATCTCAATCTGAAGTCAGTATATATTAATGTACCACACTAAGTATTTAAAATCCAATTTTAATACTAGTAGTGAACATAATTATGACAAACATATTTGAAGTCAGAGCCTTGCTCGTCTTCAGTTCCTTCATGTCTGCTTTGTTCAAACGGCAGTCACGCTTCCGCGATCCCGTTTGTCACATTTTAGGCAGACATTTTGGGATATGTCCTTTATCTTCCCAGAAGATTAGAATGATTTTGCCTTTACCCTTTTTCAACATTTTAGAAGCCTTTGGCCAAGCCTTGGGTTTCTAGAATATCGTAGTAAAGTGCGCCTTGCGCTACTTGCCTATTGCAAACTTTGACTTTGTCTCCTTGAGAATAGTCATTAACCCTCCAAGAGTTATTATTGCAATTTAATACTTCTAAGATCTAAGAATAGATATATGTAGATCCTTTAATTTCATTATCATACTTTAAGGATCTAATCATTAGTTCTGATTCAGAAATTAAGGAGTCTATTACGACAAGCTTAATGGATTAAGCACTAAAGCTATCATCACATAAATCTTCCAAAGATTATGCTATACTTATTTGCTTAACTCTGGGCTTAGGCCTAATATGTTATTTTATCAAATAAAGTAACTTTATTAGTTTCCAGGACCATCCTGAAACTTTATTCCCAATTTGAAAAATTAAAGCATTTAAATACATTTTCCCTAGGATTATGTTTTAAATGTCAATCTTTCAATTTTATCTTGATTTTAATAGTCCAACTATTTAATCAACGATTTAGGTACTATTTATTATAATGATTATTATAGTCCAACTATTTTAATCAACTATAATTTAATAGATTGAATACAGTCAAACTGTTAATTAAAACAACAATTTAAATATTAGTCCAACTAACATTTAATTGACGAATGATATTTATGAATGAGCGCGTATGGCAAGTAATTAAACGAATATTGAAAATTCAATTCTTGCCTCCCACTATTTTTCGGCGAGCCTCTAACCCTCTGTCGAGTACTCGGGGAATCGTGTTTCATAGCGGGCTAGGATCCCTTTAAATAACACACAATCTTGACTTTCGCCAACAAATTGTATGATAATTAACTAGGTAGATCTCTAAGATCAATTGGATCCAATCCAATTCCTAGATCCAGTAGGGGGACATCCAAGTCCGAAACATATATCTTATATATGCCAATATATCCAATATATTACCAAACCTTTTTCCTCTGAATCAACTAAGCCTTGGCTTTGGCACAACAAACTTAGTGGTCCCAGTTAGGCGTGACCCATTGACCATGGAAAGCTTCGTAATCAATGTCGATGGACAAGAAGTGGTCTTGACTTTGACCAACAAACCACAACTTGGACAAGACACCAATATGGAACAAAGCTCTCGTGATTCAAACACATCCTCGACGGACAAAGGCCTTGACTTTGGCCAACAAGCCAATGCCAGTCTTAATATTATTTGAGGGTTTTTCGCGTGCAAATTGGCAACCAATTTATTATCTTTGTTAAGGTCTCATCATCATACACCCTTAAACATGCATTCTTAATACATAATAAAGCACATATAATAAAATAATAATGATATGCGGATGGATACTTTACACATTGATCCTAGATCAAATCTCTTTTTCTCTCTCCCGCTAGCACATGTATTACTTCTACCAGTTACACTACACTTCTAAAGAAACCTCATTTACATTGAGGGGAATAGGTGAGAAGAGAATACAAAGAGTAAGGAGGTAATAAGGCTGGACATGCAGGTCCAATTAATAAATCAAATTATTACAACAATTTCTAAAATTGTCCCACCCATCTAATATCCATCCGATATACATTATCCATGCATCGCAACCATGTATTCACACAAGCATGCTATCAATCAATCTAATCAAATTAATTAATCTGATAATTAGTGACCTTCCAATGTTCAAACAACGATTTGATTTTGTTCGAGTCAAACTCGTTTTGCGAATAAGTACTCATAGTACAAATTCTTGAATTAAATTAAACTACAAAATTAAATCCAATTCAATTTGTATTTAATACTAATTTACTATTTAATTCCAAATTAAATATTACACTTTATTAATGAACTTTTACGACTTAAATTCCAAATTTAATCGTTACGGGTCTCAAAGCCCGATTAACGTCCAACGTCAATTTAATTAAAGTCCAATGGGCTTTTAATTAATTTCTTAAGGCGTGGACTTTTGGACAACTCGGGTCAAACCCAATAACCAAAGTCCAATTCGGGAGTTACCCCATAAGCCCAGAAATCAATTTAGGCCCATTAGGCCCAATTAAACTTTAAAGGTCCATTAGTCGCATTTGGGCTTTATGGAAGCGGTTTTGGGCCCAATTTGATCCAACTAATTTTTCCTAAACCCAACTTAGTACAATCAAGCCCAATAAGCCCATTTACAACTTTAAAAGTCCAATTTCCAAAATTAGGCCCAATATAATTAAATTACAAATTCCTAATTCCCAATTTAATTACCAAAGTGTATAACATTATTAATTACCCAAATAAATATATCCAAAACACCAAATTTGTACAATTAATCATGCTTATCAGCATTAAATCATGTCCAACAAAATTTAACAAAAAATCAAACCCAATTACATGCTATATCATTCTCGGCAATTTGGGCAATTTGTGTCGGATTCGGTTTCAATCCAATTAAATCCACAATCGACATTAAATCAACATTCCCGAATGATTCCAATTCATCCAATGAACAAAAATAAAAAAATTCCAAGACAATTAGGGCTTGTTAACATTTGGCCAACACATCCAATTGGGAAAAAATGTTCCAAACACAATTTCATCAAATTGATCCAATCAATCTTGAATTAAAAACACATTTAAGCATATTCATTCATCCAATTTCATAAATTCATGCTCAAAATCAATTTACCAAAATTTTAAGCCCTAATCAATTTCATGCTTTTCAATCGCTCTGATACCATTGTTGGAGTTTCTTCGTCCCGAGGATTGAATACAAAGCAAGAAATACATGTGAATACATACAAGGGAGTTGCGGAATACTCACATCGATCGGTTGAGCGACGCGCGAGGCAACAAAACTTTTCTGCCTCCTCTTTACTGCATTCGGCAGTGAGCTGCACAAGCAGTCCCCATTCGGCTATCAATCTTCAAGAATCCAAGCTCCAAGCTTCGTCGAATGATTCCAAGCTCATGGGTGGACTTCCCTATCACCTTCGCATGACTTCGTAGTGTGCTAGCACTCCCGATTTTGCCACAAAATCGCGACTTTTAGCTTCCCTCATGCTCGGTTTTGCCCATCAAAACAGAACCAGAAAAATGCCCTAATGGGCGAGAGAGATGAAGAAAATTTGGAGGAGAGAGAGATAAATGTGTAATTGTTTTTTAATTGATTTTCAAAATCATTAACATATACCAAATATTAAAATAATGGTATTAGTCATTCAAGCTTTCAAAAGCTTTTCAACAACTCCCATCAACTCACATCAATCAATCAAATCAATGGTCACATCACTCAAAGTGACATGTGATTTGACGCTTGATGTGACTAGCGATTTGACGTTTGATTTGACTTGCGTGCCACACTCGAATTTGAATTGCGAATGCGCTCGCAAACAATCTCGGGCTCGGGTTCGCTAATTCCAAGTTAACGAATTTTCCGTTGCGACGCAATTAAATGATTATGCCTAGCGAAATCACTATTCACATCGTTAACGAATTAATTCTAAATTAATTCGTTTGCCCAAATTAAAATCTGATTTCAATTCTGCGTCGAAATCCAATTTCGTTTAATATATCCAATATATTAATTTATCGATTAATTCTAAATTAATCGTTATATCTCTTTTATTGATATTTTATCCCAGATAAAATATCTACGCAATTAATCCCAGATAATTTTCTCTCTCATCTAATTAATCCCAGATTAATTAAAAGTGCGAGTCATACGTCATCAGTGAATCTTCATGAAGCGACCCATGAGATCCCCGGATATATTGGCAGTAAATTCGGTCGTCGGACTATCCGAACACGTAAGTACCTCGTACTACCTTTATACCGATTTACAACACAAGGTTGGCTTCTAGCAAAGCGCCATGCCTCCCCAATTCTCCAGAAATATCCTTACAGGAATATAAGGATCTATATCAGGTGTAGTATACGTAGTATTGCATATTTCGATCCAGTATCGGATGTCACGTGCTAGGCCTGGGACTGGAACTGTGTCTGCCCCGTACGAAGCACATGTCAGATGTCTGGTAACTAGTCTCTATAATCGGATAAACCTGACCTTGTCATTTTATCCCGATGACTGTAGTACATAAGAGTACTTGTACCGTATCCTACGTGACCATCATCTCCATATGACTGAAGTGATACTTCCGTCTTGACATCACACCCAACACACTACGATTCTCGATATACCCAAAAGAGGCGTACACAGAAACCGGTTAAAGCCCTGGACGACCAAAACCAAAGTATATTGATTGTCATAAGTATTAGCGGTGCAAGTCTCAGGTAAAGACCAAATACACCTACCGTGATTTCAGACTTCCATAGACATATAGTCATTCTACCAATGGAATTCTGAAGGGGTCTATCCAGAGCGAAGCTGTTTCCCGTACCATCGGTAAAACACAACCTCCTATTACACTTTCATGAGTATCCTATACCCAAATATATGAGAACTATGCCGTTATGCCCTCACAACGCGCACAAGTGTAATACTAGTCTTTTACGTATTTATCGATGTCCGATCTCGATAATACTCTGACTTGGGATATTTAATGATTTATCCTTCGTGGACTGATACTGTCTCATATCATTCTTAATCCAGGAACAAATCATAAGGACCTGCTATCATTTATATATCTAGGTGATCTAATCATAAATGATAAGAGTGCAATCTCCTTTGTCACATAGTTAATTTGTACAACAACACCATGATCTGTACAAATAGTGATGCTATGGGTCATAATTGTCCAACACAATTCCCATTCGAGACAGAACTATTCCGGTGGTTGACGGCTTCATTTAATGTATTGTACTTCCTCCCTTATGAGCAAATGTGTGTGACATCAAAACATGCATTCAGATGATACAACAATTAGTTCAGCTTGGGGGGAATGCAACTGGAGATCCTAATGCCCACATCAGCAACTTCCTGGAAGTTTGCGGCACATTCAATTACAACTGAGCGGCAGAAGAAGCAATGAGACTGCGTGTTTTCCTATATTCCTTGGAAGACAGAGCTAAGGCTTGGCTACATTCCCTACCAGCAGGTTCCATCACAACCTGAAACACTCCAGCCACCAAATTCCTTGCAATGTACTTTCCACCAGCCAGAACTGCAAAGCTGAGGAATGACATTACATCCTTTGTACAACATGACTCAGAATCTCTCTCTGAAGCTTGGGAAAGATACAAGGAATTGCTCCGGAAATGTCCTCACCATGAGATTACAAAGTGGCTTTAAGTCCAAACCTTCTATAATGGACTTTCGGAACTGATGAGAACTATAATTGACGCTGCTACTGGAGGAGCTTTAATGGCAAAAAGAGAAGATCAAACCTGAGACTTAATTGAAGAAATGACCAACAATAATTCTTTGTGGCCAACAGAAAGAAGAATGATTCAACAAATAACAAGAATCCACGAAGTCGGAGCCAACACAGCAATGAATGCCATGCTGGAGCAGATGTGCAAAATCATGGAAACACTTGCCATAAGTTCACCATATGGAGGAGCACCAGAGGCAAATCAACATGATGAGATGGTGAATTATGTCAACAATTTCAACAGACATGAGAACAATACATATTCCAACACCTACAACCCATGGTGGAGGAATCATCATAATTTCACACGGAGCAACAATTTAAGGCAAAAGAACAATCCACCACCCGGATTCCAACAGCATAACAAAGGCCATGAGTATGAAAAAGAACCAGAAATAAAAGAAATGCTTACAGAGATGTTCAAAAAGCAAGAAGCCAAGTACGATTCTATGTTTCAAGCCCAAACAACATTCAATCAAAGCCAATCAGCATCTATAAAGGCACTGGAGAATCAAATAGGACAACTGGCTAATGCTCAGAGTTACAGACCACAAGGTACCATTCTTAGCAATACAGAACCAAATCCAAGGAACATTGGGAATGAGCAATGCCATGCCATCACTTTGAAAAGCGGTACTGAGATCAACAAAAATATTGGAGTCAAGGCAACTGTTGAGGAAGTTCTAAAAGAAAGTAGCAAAACAGATCAACATATGGAGGAAAAAAAAGCAAAAGTAAAAGATCGAGAGAGATTCACTCCACCTCCACATTTTCCATAACGTCTCCAGAAAAATAAATTATACAAGCAGTTTGGTTGATTTCTGGAGATCTTCAAAAAGTTGCATATCAACATTCCATTTGCAGAAGCATTGGAACAAATGCCCAACTATGTCAAATTCATGAAAGATATTATGTCACGAAAGCGGAGATTGGGAGATTACGAGACAGTAGCGTTGATAGATGAATTCAGCGCCATCATTCAGAGGAAGCTTCCCCCAAAGTTGAAAGATCCTGGCAGTTTCACCATTCCTTGCACCATATAAGAACATAACTTCTTTAAGGCTTTATGTGATTTAGGTGCTACTGTTAACATGATGCATTTTTCCATTTACAGGAAACTGCAAATTGGAGAAGCAATGCCCACCTCAGTCTCTCTGCAACTTGCTGATAGATCGCTCACATTTTCGAGAGGTGTAGTTGAAGATGTGCTGGTCAAATTCGACAAACTCATTCTCCCAGCAGACTTTATTATCATTGACATGGAGGAAGACAAAGATATGCCCATCATCCTCGAGAGACCATTCTTGGATACATGACGAACCATTATTGATGTACAAAAATGAGAACTAACCATGAGGGTATATGACCAAGAAGTAAAATTCAATATTTTCAAAGCCATGGAATTCCCGAATGATGAAACAAATGAGGAATATTTCATACTTGATGTGAGAAATAGTACCGTCCAGAACTCGGATGCAATGCAAAGTTCCACTGACAAACTTAAAGCATGTCATCTACCTGTGTAGCCTGCAGATAAAGCGTACTGCACACTGAACAAGTTAAATCTTGAACTGCAAGCAACTGAAGAGAAAAGCTTCCACCAACTCAATGAATTGGTGGAATTTCACATACAACCTTTCGAGAATGCCAAATTATACAAAGAAAAGGCCAAGAAGAGACATGATGAGAAGTTAGTGCGCATACAACTAGAACTGGGGCAACGGGTATTATTCAGCAATCAAGGTTGAAAATTTTCCCTGGGATTTTAAAATCACGGTAGTCAGGTCCATTCTTAATCACCCAAGTTTTACCAGATAGAGCCGTTGAGTTACGTGATCCAAACTCCAATAAAACCTTCAAAGTTAAAAGCAAGCCTGTCAAGCACTACTGGGAAGAATTATTAGAGCAACAAAAAGAAAGTGTCATACTTTCAAATCCAGCCTAACGTTCGGGCAGTCATGTCTAGCTGACAACGTTAAACTTAGCGCTAGTAGGGAGGCAACCCATGCAAATTGTGTATATATTAAGATTTGGTGTGCTTTATATTTGTGTGTTTAATTTCTGTAGGTTAAGTCACAAAAAGGATGGAAGACGTTCTCGTAAATCTTCACAAGTAATTTCATTCTCTCCCTAAAAACTCTCTGATGAATGTCTACAAAGCTCGAATGGAACGAATGAGACTTCTGATGATCAAAGGTATTCCTAATGAAATTCGTTGGTTAATTGAAGCACCTATCTGATTGGCAGGTGATTCATTCGACTCTTTTATTTCATATCTACCTGGTTTAGGAAGAAGCACCTATGCTAAGAAAAAAAGAGCTAAAAGAATGGGTGTTTGCTATAAATATGCACGCATGACATGTAATACTCGTTGTCGTTCTTTAGGAATGGCGTCTGATAACCGTGAAAATAAAATTAAATTCATTAGGGATGGCTTGAATAAGGAGTCTTTGGATGACATATAATTGACTCTTGAGACGCATCCCAGTGGATATGTGCATCATGCAAATCACATGTTATATACACAATTTCAAAAAGAAAGACAATAATTAAGTCTCGGGAATCTGACTTTAAAAGACCATGTTTGCCAATTTGTAAGAAAATTGGATGGGAAGCTTGTCCCTGACACATAGATGTCAATCAAGCCGTTATTTCCTGTAAATATTATCATCTCTTTGTATTTATCTAATAATTGTGATTTGTTTTGTGATTTTCTTTTATTTTCTCCGACATGATCCAGACTCTTTGACTTTCACAATATATTTTACTGTTTAGCTAATAATTGTCATTTGACAGGTACTAGTGCTATTATTACTCACCCTTTTTCAGGTTTTATAAATTCAGCTCATCATTGCACTCTTGAAGACATCCAAAGTTGAGAAATAAATAAATAAATAAAAATAGAAGCAACTTCAAGAAGACGAGTTGTAAACATCTGTGTGTTTTACGGTACCAGTATTGGTTGTAAACCATAGTTCGTTGAGGCAGCACAGGAATTGGGTAGAGTCATAGCTGAAAGGAATATGCACCTAATATATGGTGCTGGCAATCTTGGACTAATGAGGTGCATTTTAAGGGCCATACAGGAAGGAGATAGTCAAGTTCTGGGAATCATCCAAAAACCCTTGGCAGAGGCGAATCTGATAGGAACATCAAACGGAGAGGAACTTATCGTGTCAGGTATGTCCGAACGACTTGTGGAAATCATTAACATTGCTGATGTTTTTATTACTTTTCCAGGTGGCTTAGGTACGATGGAGGAAATTTTTACAGTACTATCTTAGGCGAACCTGAATATACACCAGAAACCGATTGAACTATTTAACGCTGATGGATTTTATGACTATCTTTGTGTGTTTCTTGATGATGCCCGGAAAAATAGGTTCGTGTCAAAACCCGTAAAAGATATCCTCTTCACTACCAGAACTGCCCATGATTTAATTGACCAACTTTTAGCCTTTGAACCACAAATTGACCATTTCCAAGATTAACTGGTTTGATAATGATCGTGGTAAAAAGCGTCGTATAAATCTGGATTTGAACCTTTAATTTTCTTTTTAAGATGTAGAATTTCAGCTAACCAGGTACTGTTTTCTAACTCTTCTTCTACTTTTTTAGACAGGGGAGACAATGTCTCAATTAGGTTTGGGGGAGAGGAATAGTTGAATAGTATCTTGTTTTTATTTTTCGTTGTGTTGTTTTTATTTGATTTTTAGTCAAAAAAATTCAAAAAATAAAAAAAAATTTGTGTTTTTAATTTGACTAATGAGATGAAATTGGTGTGAGATAATTGAGTAAGGAATTTCCACTCCTGAGACATATCTTAACCTATTTCGTAACAAGTTAATTTTTGTTTATTTCATTTTGAATTATTTAATTTATGAATTCTCTATAATACTGACTAAAATGGATCTCCATATGCTCAATTGACAGGTATTATCAATATCCATGGTAATATACGATCATAAGCTGTAATTGAAAAGCTTGTAATATTCAGTGCTCTAGTTTAATTGGAGGAAACATCTAAAAAAGTGATGGAATTTAAAAAAAATTATATATTAATTTTAAAAAAACATCTGAGATCCGAGTAATTAAGTCCGAAGGGGTGTTTTAACACCTAGTTCCCTAAAACCAACTGGTTTGGGAGTCACTGGCCCAAAGCTCGCTACATGGATTGAAGATGTTATAAAAAAAAAAACAATATGAGATCCGAGTAATTAAGTCAAAAGGGGTGTTTTAACACCTAGTACCCTAAAACCAACTGGTTTGGGAGTCACTGGCCCAAAGCTCGCTACATGGATTGAAGATGTTATAAAAAAAATCAAAAAAAAATTCCATTGCTAAAAAAAATGTGAATTTTGATATAACTTTAGGACAAAAATATTACTTTCTTTTCAACTACACTTATGACGCATAACTATGGCGAGTAAAAACTTAAAAATAAAAAACATAAAGTAAAATACTGAAAAGTAAATAAAGAAAATTACAATAAAAGAAAATGCTAGGGCTAGAGTATCTACTTTTATCACTACTATTTTAGATATCTCCCTTAATATAATATATTAACTTGTGTGATATTACCAACCAGCAATATATGCAGTAACCTGATTAAGTCAAATTAAGTCCATAAACCAGCTATATAGGTGGAAATTACCAATCGACCAACCAGGCGGTATCCATGCTTAGTCAGATTAAAAACCAGTTTATAATTGATTACCAACCGACCAATATAGCGGTATCCTTGTTAAGTCAAATTTTAAGTAGTGAATATATTATAATTAAGGGAGATTAATCTAAATAGCAGAAATAAAAGTTTTACCTTTCACCATAGCAGGGGGAAGTTACCTCCTCATGTTGAATAGTAAAAACTGAAAAAGTAAAGAAAGTAAATTATTATTACAGAACGTAATTAAAATTAATTACAAAAACTGAAATTAAAAGAAACTAGATATAAAACACCCTATTTACATCAGAGAATTCAGATAGGAAGGTACATTTGAAACTGAAACCTCGAGCTGAATTTATAGGCCTTGGTAAGGTGGGCGCGTCACGATGCGCCACGTGTCAAATTCTGGTTGGCTACTTCAGATTTTTATCTGATGATGTGGCGATGTGGATAATTGACTCAATAATTATGCCGACATGGCATTGACGTGGCGGGGTGACATGTCGATGACATGGCGAAAGTGATTGTCGGCACCGTAGGATTGTGACACGTGGCACGCTCTGATTGGCTGATGATGACGTGGCGAGTTGACTCGGTCAGCTGCTGATGTGGACGATGACGTGGCTGACACGTGAGATGACACATGTCAACATGTGGTGATGGCGATTTTCGGCACCATAGAATGATGACACGTGGCACGGCGCACGTTAGCAAGTCAAACTTTTCAGATTCTGACACTTGTCCCCCAGTGCACGTTAGCAGCTCATGGCGCATGTTAGGCGTCGTGACGCCGAAGGCTAGCTCGGCGCGACGCGTAAAATTACCAAATTTCCATTTTGTCCGTTTTTCACTGGTTTGGCCCCAAATCACCTCCAGAGAGTCCTGAAACTATATTTATCTACAAAATAACACAAAACACATCAAAATATTCACAAACTCAAGAAACTATACAAAATATTAAGTTAAATGAGTGGGAAATATTGATATAATTACCACTCATCACACCCCAAAACCTAATATTTTGCTAGTCCTCGAGCAAAACACAGAATAAAATAACATAAACATCTTTAAAATAGAATTTAACTAAGCCACTTTCGTAGGGATCACTGTTGCATTTAGTGTATGCAACAAGCCTTTAAACCCCTATGTGTCCCTAGTGGACGAGTTGTAGTCTCGTGAGGATTTACAACAATGATACCCACAAATATTTTACAAAAGTAAAAAGGTAGTGAAACTAATGCACACAAAAGCAAAAAGACAAGAGAAAAGAGAATAAAGAAGTTAGTGACTAATCATGTGAAACTTCTACTCCAAGTCACTAATTGTTTTCTTTCTTTCTAAATTACCGAATAAGTAAATTCTCCGATTATATTTACCATTCTCCATATACATAGCCAACAAAATATTAATCAACTCATTTTTGCCCACAATAGTCACAAGTGCAGTTGATAAGAGAGTAATATTTTTGTCCTAAAGCTTTACCAAAATTCACACCTTTTTGCAGCAATGGAATAATTTTTCTAATTTTTCTGATTTTTTCTTTGATTTTTGAATTTTTTTTATTTATATACAATATCTTCCATCTATCTAGCGAGTGTTGGGTCGGTGGCTCCCAAACCAGTTGGCTTTAGGGCATCAGGTGTTAAGACACCCCTACAGACTTAATTACTCAGACTTCAGATATATATATTTTTGCAACATCCTTGATCCATGTAGCGAGCTTTGGGCCAGTGACTCCCAAACCAGTTGGCTTTAGGGCACTAGGTGTTAAAACACCCTTACAGACTTAATAACTCGGATCTCAGACGTTTTTTTTTTTACTCCATCACTTTTTGAGATGCTTCCTCCAATTAAACTAGAGCACTGGATATTACAAACTTTCAATTATTGCTCATGTCCGTATGTTACCATGCATGTTGATAATACCTGCCAATTGAGCATATGAAGATCCATTTTAGTCAATATTATGGAGAATTCACAAATTAAATAATTGAAAAGGAAATAAACAAAAATTAACTTGTTCCGAAATAGGTTTGAGATACGTCTCAGGAGTGGAAACTCCTTACACAGCTATCTCTTACCAATTTCACATTTTTAGTTAAAATAAAAACACAAAAAATATTTTTGTAATTTTTGAAAATTTTTCAAATTTTTTTTTGTATTTTTCAAAAAATTTTGGACTAAAAATAAAAACAACACACAACTAAAAACAAGATACTGATAAACTAATTCCCTCCCCCAAACCTAAATGAGACATTGTCCCAATATCTTAAACAGTAGAAGAAGAGTTGAGAAGATAATACCTAGTTAACTGAAATTCTACACGAAAAGTTAAAGGTTAAGATCTAGATTAATCCGATGCCTCTTACCACGATCCTTCTCGGACCAATTTATCTTTGAAATGATAGGGTCAATTTGTGGTTCATAGGCTAAGATTTGGTCAATTAGATCCGGAGCAGTTCTGGCAGTAAAGAAGAGTTCTTTCATAGGTTTTGTCACGAACCCATTTCTTCGGGCATCATCAAGAAATACACAAAGAAAATCATAAAATCCTTCAATGTTGTACAGTCCAAGCGGTTTCTGGTGTATGTTCAAGTTTGCCCAAGACAACACTGTAAAAATTTCCTCCAATGTACCCAAGCCACCTGGCAAAGCAATAAAAGCATCAGCACTATTAATCATTTCTACCAGTCGTTCATACATACATGGTAAAATTAGTTCTTCTCCGTTTGATGGTCCAATAAGATTTGCCTCCGCCAAGGGTTTGGGATGATTCCCAAGACTTGACTGCCTCCTTCCTGTACAGCCTTTGAAATGATCCCCATTAGTCCAAGATTGCCTCCGCCATAAACTAAGTGCATGTTCCTTGCAGCTAAGACTCGACCCAATTCCTGTGTTGCCGCTACGTATTGTGGTTTAACTCCAACACTAGTACCGCAAAACATACAGATGTTTTCAACTCGTCTTCTTGAAGTGGCTTCCATGTTTTACTATGTATGTCTTCAAAAGTGCAATGATGAGTTGAATTTATAACACCTGAAAAGGGTGAGTAAAAATAATAGCACTAGTACCTGCCAAATGACAATTATTAGTTAAACAGTAAAATGAATCGTGATAGTCAAAAAGGTCTCGATCCTGTCGGAGAAAATAAAGGAAAACAACAAAACAAATCACAATTATTAGGAAAAGACAAAGAGATATAATATGTACAAGAAATGTAGCGGCTTGATTGACGTCTATGCGTCAGGGAAAAGCTTCCCATCCAATTTTCTTATAAATTGGCAAACTTGGTATTTTTAAGTCAGATTCCCGAGACTTAACAGTTGTCTTTCTTTTTGGAATTGTGTATGTAATTTGCGAATGGCTATATGAACATATCCACTGGGATGCGTCTCAAGAGTTGAAGATATATCATATACAGAATCCTTAATCAAGCCATCCCTAATGAATTTAATTTTGTCTTCGCGATTATCAGACACCATTCCTAAAGAACGACAACGAGTATTGCAATTCCAGCGTGCACATTTATAACAAACACCCATTTGCTTAGCTCTACGTTTCTTTGCATATGTGCTTCTTCCAAAACCAGGCAGATGTGAAATAAAAGAGTCAGAAGACTCACCTGCCAATCGGACCCGTGCTTCAATAATCCAACGAATATCAGTTTGAATACCTTTGATTATCAGTAGTCTCATCCGTTCCAAGCGAGCTTTGTAGACTTTCATCAGAGATTTTTTAGGGAGAGAAGGAAATTACTTGTGAAGATTTGCGAGAACTTCTTCCATCTTGAAATGACTTATCCTGTAAAAATTAAACACACCAAATAAAAACACACCAAATAAGAATATATACAAAAATTGCATGGGTTTCCTGTTGGACAATTATGACCCATAGCGTCACTATTTGTACAGATCATGGTGTTGTTGTACAAATTAACTATGTGACAAAGGAGATTGCTCTCTTATCATTTGTGATTAGATCACCTAGATGTATAAATGATAGGAGGTCCCTATGATTTGTTCCTGGACGGAGAATGATATGAGACAGTATCAGTCCATGAAGGATAAATCATTAAATATCCCTAGTCACAGTATTATCGAGATTGGACATCGATAAATACGTAAAAGACTACTATTACACTTGTGCGCGTTGTGAGGGCACAACGATATAGTTCTCATATATTTGGGTATAGGATACTCATGCAAGTGTAATAGGAGGTTGTGTTTTACCGATGGTATGGGAAACAGCTTCGCTCTGGATAGACCCCCTCAGAATTCCATTGGTAGTATGACTATGTGTCTATGGAAGTCTGAAATCAGGGTAGGTGTATTTGGTCTTAACCTGAGACTTGCACCACTAATACTTGCGACAGTCTATATACTTTGGTTTTGGTCGTCCAGGGCTTTAACCGGTTTCTGTGTACGCCTTTTCTGGGTATATCGAGAATCGTAGTGTGTTGGGTGTGATGTCAAGACAGAAGTATCACTCCAGTCATAGTGGAGATGATGGTCACGTAGGATACGAGACTGGTTCTCTTAAATGCTGCAGCTATCAGGATAAAATGACAAGGTCATGTGACATCCGACATGTGCTTTGTACGGGGCAGACACAATTCCAGCCCTAGACCTAGCACGTGATCATCCGATACTGGATCGACATACACAATACCACGTATACTACGCCTGATATAGATCGCTTATTCCTGTAAGCATGTTTCTGGAGAATTGGGTAGGCATGGCGCTTTGCTATAAGCCAACCTTGTCTTGTAAATCGGTATAAACGTCGTACTTGGTACGTACGTGTTCGGATAGTCTGACGACCGAATTTACTGCCAACATATCCAGGGATCTCATGGGTCACTTCCCGAAGATTCACCGATGACGTATGACTCGCACTTAATTAATCTGGGATTAATTCGATGAGAGAGAAAATTAATCTGGGATTAATTGTGGAGATATTTTATCTGGGATAAAACATCATTTAAAGATAGATAACGATTAATTTGGAATTAATCGATAAATTAATATATTCGATACATTAAATGAAATTGGATTTCGACGCGGAATTAAAAATAGATTTTAATTCGGGCGAACGAGTTAATTTAGAATTAATTCGTTAGCGATGTGAATAGTGATTTCGCTAGGCATAATCATTTAATTGCGTCGCAACAGAAAATTCGTTAATTTGGAATTAGCGAACCCGAGCCTGGAATTGTTTGCTAGCGCATTCGCATTTCGAATTCGAGTGTGGCACGCAAGTCAAATCAAGTATCAAATCACTAGTCGCATCAAGCGTCAAATCACATGTCACTTGTGATTGATGTGAGTTGGTGGATAGCATTGAATGCCATTTTTGGAGCCAATTTTTGTTGACTTTTGAAAGTGGTATTAGGTATATGTTTAAATTGTTTTTGGAAAACAATTTATCTAAAATACACATTTTATCTCTCTATGGTTCACGTTTTTCTTTTGGAGCCAAAAACCAACTTTTTCTCTCTCTCTCTTCTCTTGCATCTCACGCCCAAGGGGCTGAGTTTTCTTCTCCAAAAACCTACTGGTCTTACCGAAAATTACAGTGAGAAAATGGTGGTTATTGTGGTAAAAATCACCAAGTGCTAGCACACCAAATGAGGACATACAAAGGTGATAGGGAACTCACTTCATGAGCAAGGAATGACCAAACAAAGCTTGGAGCTTCATGGATCAAGCCAAAGCCGAATTTGAGGACTCAAAAATCTGCCACTGCCGAGCACCTTGGAGGAGCAGAAAATGATTTTGTGTTCTTCGTAGCATCCAATCTGTTCGATGTGAGTATGATTCCGCAATTCTCCTTTGTTGTATTCACATGTGTTTTATGCTTGATTTCATCCTTGGTACCTTAATAGAAACCAATAATGGTATCTTGAGCCATTTGAGCATGAAACATGAATAGGGTTCTTAACTAAAATTTGGCGCTTTTTGATTTAAGCATGTTTTTGGCAAATTGTTTGTTTGAATATGCTTGTATATGGATAACTTAGAGTTATATGTGATCAATTTGTTGCAAAAATTAAATGGATTAATTTTCCCCAATTTGCTATGCTTGGCCGAAAATTAGAAGAACCCTAATGTCTTGGTGGTTTTGATTTTTGATCATTGGATGTGTTGGAAATCAATTGGGAATGTTGATTTTATATTTAATTGGATTTAATTGGATTGAATTCGAATTGGGCATAATTTTCCCAAAATTGCCGAGAATGATGAAGCATGTACATATGGGTTTGATTTTTTGATAAAATGTGTTGGACATGATTAATTAGGCTAATTCGTATTTTGGAAAAATTGATTTGGGTAATTAATTGTGTAATACACTTTATGTAATTAAATTCGGAATTTGGAATTTTTGTAATTTAATTATGTTGGGCCTTAAATTGGATTTGGGCTTGTTATGTGTAAATGGGCTTATGGGCTTGGTTGTACCAAGTTGGGTTTAGGCTAAATTGGTTGGATCCAATGGGCCCAAAACCGCCTCCATAGAGCCCAAATCCGACTTAATGGACCTTTAAGTTTAATTGGGCCTAATGGGCCTAAATTGATTTCTGGGCTTATGGGGTAACTCCCGGATTGGACTTTGGTTATTGGGTTCGACCCGAGTTGACCAAAAGTCCACGCCTTAAGAAATTAATTAAAAGCCCATTGGACTTTAATTAATTGACATTGGACGTTAATCGGGCTTTGAGACCCGTAACGATTAAATTTGGAATTTAAGTCGTAAAGGTTCATTAATAAAGTGTAGTATTTAATTTGGAATTAAATAAGCGAATTAGTATTAAATACCATTGAATTGGATTTAATTATGTAGTTTAATTAAATTCGAAAAAATTCGTACTTTGAGTACTTATTCGCAAAACGAGTTTGACTCGCGCAAAATCAAATCTTTGTTTGAAGATTGGATGATCATTAATTATCAGATTAATTAATTGGATTAGATTGATTGATAACATGCTTGTGTGGATACATGATTATGATGCATGAATAATGTATATCAGATGGATATTAGATGGGTGTGGGCAATTTTAGAAATTGTTGTAATAAATTTGATTTATTAATTGGACCTGCGTGTCCAGCCTTATCACCTCCATATTCTTTGATTCTCTTCTCACCTATCCCCTCAATGTAAATGAGGTTTCTTTAGAAGTGTAGTGTAACAGGTAGAAGGAATATTTGTGCTAGGGAGAGAGAAAGGGAGAGATTTGATCTAGGATCAATGTGTAAAGTATCCATCCGTATATCATTATTATTTATTTATACGCGCTTTATTATGTGTTTAGAATGCATGTTTAAGGGTGTATGATGATGAGACCTTAACAAAGATAATAAATTGGTTGCCAATTTGCACGTGAAAAACCCTCAAACAATATTAAGTGTCTTTCCTTCCATTGAGTGATTCTCACTCAAGATCCGAGACTAGCATTGGCATGCTGGCCAAAGTCAAGGCCTTTGTCCGTCGAGGATGTGTTTGAATCACGAAGGCTTAGTTACATATTGGTGTCTTGTCCAAGTTGTGGTTTGTTGGCCAAAGTCAAGACCAATTCTTGTCTATTGACATTGATTACGAAGCTTTCCATGGTCAATGGGTCGCGCTTAACTGGGATCACTAAGTTTGTTGTGCCAAAGCCAAGGCTTAGTTGATTCAGAGGAAAAAGGTTAGGTAATACATTGGATGTATTGGCTTATATAAGATATATGTTTCGGACTTGGAGTCCCCCTACCGGATCTAGGAATTGGATTGGATCCAATGTTGGACAATTATGACCCATAGCGTCACAATTTGTACAGATCATGGTGTTGTTGTACAAATTAACTATGTGACAAATGAGATTGCACTCTTATCATTTGTGATTAGATCACCTAGATGTATAAATGATGAGAGGTCCCTATGATTTGTTCCTGGACGGAGAATGATATGAGACAGTATCAGTCCACGTAGGATAAATTATTAAATATTCCTAGTCAGAGTATTATCGAGATTGGACATCGATAAATACGTAAAAGAATAGTATTACACTTGTGCGTGTTGTGAGGGCACAACAACATAGTTCTCATATATTTAGGTATAGGATACTCATGCAAGTGTAATAGGAGGTTGTGTTTTACCGATGGTACGGGAAACAGCTTCGCTCTGGATAGACCCCCTCGGAATTCCATTGGTAGTATGACTATGTGTCTATGGAAGTCCGAAATCAGGGTAGGTGTATTTGGTCTTAACCTGAAACTTGCACCGCTAATACTTGCGACAATCAATATACTTTGGTTGAGGTCGTCCAGGGCTTTAACAGGTTCTGTGTACGCCAATGCTGGGTATATTGAGAATCGTAGTGTGTTGGGTGTGATGTCAAGACGGAAGTGTCACTCCAGTCATATGGAGATGATGGTCACGTAGGATACGGTACTGGTTCTCTTAAGTACTGCAGTCATCGGGATAATATGACTAGGTCATAGTTATCCGATATAGAGACTAGTTACCAGACATCCGACGTGTGCTTCGTACGGGGCAGACACAATTCCATCCCCAGGCCTAGCAAGTGATCATTCGATACTGGACAGAAATACGCAATACCACGTATACTACGCCTGATATAGATCGCTTACTCCTGTAAGCATGTTTCTGGAGAATTGGGTAGGCATGGCGCTTTGCTAGAAGCCAACCTGTCTTGTGAATCGGTGTAAACGTAGTACAAGGTACTTACGTGTTCGGATAGTCCGACGACCCGATTTACTACCAACATATCCGGATATCACATGGGTCGCTCCCCGAAGATTCACCGATGACGTATGACTCGCACTTTAATTAATCTGGGATTAATTTAATGAGAGGGAGAAAATTAATCTGGGATTAATTGCGGAGATATTTTATCTGGGATAAAATATCAATTAAAGAGAGAGAACGATTAATTTGGAATTAATCGATAAAATAATATATTTGATATATTATCTGAAATTGGATTTCGACGCGGAATTAAAATTAGATTTTAATTCGGGCGAACGAATTAATTTAGAATTAATTCGTTAGCGACGTGAATAGTGATTTCGCTAGGCGTAATCATTTAATTACGACGGAACGAAAATTCGTTAATTTGGAATTAGCGAACCCGAGCCTGGGATTATTGCGAGCGCATTCGCATTTCGAATTCGAGTGCGGCACGCAGGTCAAATCAAGAGTCAAATCGCAAGTCACATCAGCGTCAAATCACATATCACTTTGAGTGATGTGACATTTGATTGATTGATGTGAGGTGATTGAACGGCATTAAATGCTTTGCCTTTTTTTGAAATTGAAAAAGGTAAATGGTTTATTATTTTTGGAAAATATAAATAAACCTTTTACATTTTTTCTTTTTCCTCTCTCTCTCTCCCTTTTACGGTTTTAAGTCATTTTGAAGCCAAAACCTTTCTCTTCTTCTCTCTCGGTCTTGGACCGATTCTTCCTCTGTTTTTTCTGGTTTTGACCGAGCAAAAATGGAGAAGCAAATGATTTTATTGCAAGATCTAAGTGCTAGCACACTCTAGGAGGCATACCAAGGTGTTAGGGCAGTGAGTTTGTGAGCATGGAAGATTATCAACAAAGCTTAGAGCTTTAATGGTGTCCATGTCCCATTGGACTTTAATTAAATTAATATTGGATATTAATCGGGCTTTGAGACCCGTAACGATTAAATTTGGAATTTAAGTCGTAAAGGTTTATTTTATAAAGTGTAATATTTAATTTGGAATTAAATAGTGAATTATAATTAAATGCGTATTAAATTGGATTTAATTATGTAATTTAATTTAATTCGAGAATTCGTACTTTGAGTACTTGTTCGCAAAACGAGCTTGACTCGAACAAAATCAAATCGTTGTTTGAACATTGGATGTTCACTAATTATCAGATTAATTATTTTGATTAGATTGATTGATAACATGCTTGTGTGAATACATGGTTGCGATGCATGAATAATGTATATCGGATGGATATTAGATGGGTGGGGCAATTTTGGAAATTGTAATAAATTTGATTTATTAATTGGACCTGCGTGTCCAGCCTTATCACCTCCTATTCTTTGTATTCTCTTCTCACCTACCTCAAAGTAAATGAGGTTTCTTTAGAAGTGTAGTGTAACGGGTAGAAGCAAATACAAGTGCTAGCGGAAGAGAGAAAGTGAGAGAATTGATCTAGGATCAATGTAAAGTATCCATCCGCATATCATTATTAATTTTCATATGCGCTTTATTATGTATTTAGAATGCATGCTTAAGGGTGTATGATGATGAGACCTTAATAAAGATAATAAATTGGTTGCCAATTTTCACGCGAAAAAACCCTCAAATAATATTAAGCGTTTTTCCTTCCATTGAGTGATTCTTACTCAAGATCTAAGACGGCATTGGTTTGTTGGCCAAAGTCAAGGCCTTTGTCTGTCGAGGATGTGTTTGAATCACGAAGGCTTTGTTCCATATCAGTGTCTTGTCCAAATTGTGGTTTGTTGGCCAAAGTCAAGACCACTTCTTGTCTATCGACATTGATTACGAAGCTTTCCATGGTCAATGGGTCATGCTTGACTGGGATCACTAAGTTTGTTGTGCCAAATCCAAGGCTTAGTTGATTCAGAGGAAAAAGGTTAGGTAATACATTGGATGTATTGGCATATATAAGATATATGTTTCGGACTTGGATGTCCCCCTACCGGATCTAATCGATCTTAGAGATCTACCTAGTTAATTATCATACAATTTGTTGGCCAAAGTCAAGATTGTGTGATATTTAACGGGATCCTAGCCCACTAGGAAACACGATTTCCCGAGTACTCGACAGAGGGTTGGAGGCTCGCCGAAAAATAGTGGGAGGCAAGAATTGAATTTGCAATATTCGTTCAATTACTCGTCATACGCGCTCAAACATATCATTCGTCAAATCAATTAAATGTTAGTTGGACTAATATTAAATTGTTGTTTTAATAAAGCAGTTGGACTGTATGATAGTTGATTATATAATTGGATTATAGTAATCAATATATTTGAATTAATTAATTTCAATTTACAGTTGATTTTATAATTGGATTATAGTAATCAATGTAATTGAGGTTAATTAATTTAAATTATATTTCATTATATAGTTGGACTATAATAATCAATATAATACATAGTACCACAAATTATTGATTAAATAGTTGGACTATTAGAATCAAGATAAATGAAAGATTAGTGTTTAAAACATAATCCTGGGTGAAAATGTATTTAAACGACTATAATTTTCAAATTGGGAATAAAGTTTCAGGATGGTCCTGGAAAAAATAATAAGTTATTTTATTTGATAAAATAATATATTAGGCCTAAGCCTGGAGTTAAGCAAATAAGTGGAACATGATATTTGGAATATTCATGTAATGATAACTTTAGTGCTTAATCCATTATACTTGTCATATAGACTCCTTAATTTCTTTATCAGAACTAAGGATTAGATTCTTAAAGTATGATATTGAAATTGAAGAATCTTCATAAATCTATATTTAGATTTTAGAAGTAAATATTGCAATAATAAACTCTTGGAGAGTTAATGACTGTTCTCAAGGAGACAAAGTCAAACTTTGGAATAAGGCAAGTAGCGCAAGGCGCACCTTACTTCGATATTCTAGATGGCCAAGGCTTGGCCAAAGGCTTCTAGAGTGTGAAAAGGGCAAGGGCAAAATCATTATGATCTTCTAGGAAGATAAAAGGACATATCCCAAGAAGGAATTGAAGACGAGCAAGGCTCTGACTTCAAATATGTCTGTCATAATATGTTCACTACTAGTATTAAAATTAGATTTTAGATACTTAGTGTGATACATAAAATATGTACTGATGTTCAGAATCTGCTATGAGCAGGATACTAACTTCTATTGAGATTAATCTGCGAATTGAAAACGGGACGAAAATCGCTGTTTTAACCGTAGATACATAACTTTAGGAACTACCCTATGGTGTGTACCTAAATTAGGAAACTGTTATAATGTAACTAGTTTGACTAGAAACATTATCTCTATATTAGTGTCTAATCCGTTGCGGATTGAACCTTTATATTCTGGAACACTAAAGTGTTTTATTATATAAAGATGATATTGAGATAAACACATTAGATGTGAATAACAGAGTTTATATTTTGAATATAAAATAAATCTCAAACATATAACATGACGAACAAATAGCTCAGACTGATTTGATCAGTTGAAACTTAAAACATGGCAATGTTGTCTGGGACACATTAAACACGACTCATATAACCGCACTTTTGAAGAGTGGGTACTAGGACTGATTTGATTCCATTCAAATAAAGTCAACGAATCTAGTTTATTGGGCAAAGTGCCTAAAACACTATTTACTTGGTAAAAGTGTAAATGCCACCGATCTGATAGCCCTAGTTCAAAGTGAAGCAAGTGGGCCCATGTATAGCTAGGCTAGATGTGGATATGAATATTTCGTGACATATACGGATATGGCATCGCGTTATGGTTATGTGCTTTTTTTTGAAGAACACAAATCAGAAACTTTTATAGTTTCGACACGAAATAGGCAAACAAATAAGCTAAAGTATTAAACCATCACGGTAAGACCGTAATGGAAAATACTTAAGCAATAAGTTTCTAATATACTTGAAAGAGTATAATATTCTTTCAAATGAGGACTCCTCCCGGAACACGTCAATTTGACGGTGTGTCCGAAATGACTAACCGAATTATGTTAGACATGATAAGGCCAATCATGAGTCGCTCTGACCTACCATTTCCTTCAACGGATAAGCTTTAAACAGTGCAAGAACTTATTTAGAATAAGGTTCCAAAAAAATCTGTTTGATAGATTTCGTGCTAATTGTAGGTTATCCTAGGGATACCATAAGTATAGTACTTATACAACTCACAAGTGAACAATTAGATTGTTGCTCACCATGCCATTTTCCTAAGAGGAATACCGATATCCAGTGGTAAGTGGGAGGATAGTAAAACTCGATGAAAATCAGAGTAATACTATTCCAAGCACAGATCCTTAAATGGAACATAAATAGTTCATCAAGGATGAAACTATTACCAATAATCTTCGAATACACAAGAACCGCGTATGACAGAGAGATTCAGAAAAAAACCTGGGGTATGGGTTTCTGATCTCACCTCATAAAGATGTCTATCTTATTGAGGAATACCAACTGACTACGTAGGATGAAGTGATACAAGGTATCGACTCCCTATTATGACAAAGTGTCATGAGTCTGAAATGGATTCCATGTATATCAACAAGTTTGGACACTAGTTGATGTACCGTAAGGCATTGTGCCTAATGGTACTGTATAGGTCTTCCAGGAAGACATACATGGATGGCAACATACCAACGTATAAAGCTAGGCTTTTAACAGAAAGGTATCGTTATCAACATTATGTTAATTTCAATTCAACCTTTTAACTGTTGCCATGATGAATCCATTTGGATAATGCTTGCTAATGCTGCATGTTTCATAAATGAAATATGTCAGCTTAACGGGAAAATCGCTTTCCTGAAAAGGAAACCAATTGGAGGATGTTTACAATATCCTGTCGGTTTTGTCGTACCATAACTAGCAAACAAGGTTTGTAGGTTATTCGATCCATGTTTGGATTGAAGCAATCATAGGTTCTTGGAATCGTCGTTTTGATGGAATCGTCATTTTGATGTAATCATAATGGTTTATGATTAAATTCAAAACGAAAATGATTCTTTTGTATATAAGAGGGTTAGTGGGAGCGCACTGACAGTGGCTGTCTTATAAAATAATGATAATATATGTCATTTCTTGGAAATGATATTCCCATAATAAAAATATAATCGGTGAAAGCTTGGCTTTCATGAAAACGACTATAAGTCGTGACAACGGTACTATAAAGTTTGAATAATGGTACAGTGAGCTGGAAATCTTCCAAGCAAGATACTGTTACCGAGTAAACAACAAATGCGGGTTATTGCTGCAGCTGAAGCGGCAATAGAAGCCTTCTGGGTCGATAAACAAATCTAATTAGATTAGATATAATTCCTTTAGCAGCTGAGCAAGGCTACAACACATGCTAAAGAATTAGTGGTCTCATCAACGATCCAGATAAATACTTCGATATTCATCTGATTCGTTCGGATCATACATCGTGGCGATGTGATGACCGAATAAATCGCATCAGACGATAATCATGAAAATCCGCTGACAAAAACCTTTTCTCAGCAAGTTCCGGTGTCAAGCACACGAGTGACTGGCTATGGGTCAAGTGGGAGATTGTTGGACAATTATGACCCATAGCGTCACTATTTGTACAGATCATGATGTTGTAGTACAAATTAACTATGTGACAAAGGAGATTGCACTCTTATCATTTGTGATTAGATCACCTAGATGTATAAATGATGAGAGGTCCCTATGATTTGTTCCCGGACGGAGAATGATATGAGACAGTATCAGTCCACGTAGGATAAATCATTAAATATCCCTAGTCAGAGTATTATCGAGATTGGACATCGATAAATACGTAAAAGACTAGTATTACACTTGTGCGTGTTGTGAGGGCACAACGTCATAGTTCTCATATATTTGGGTATAGGATACTCATGCAAGTGTAATATGAGGTTGTGTTTTAACGATGGTACAGGAAACAGCTTCGCTCTAGATAGACCCCCTCAGAATTCCATTGGTAGTATGACTATGTGTCTATGGAAGTCCGAAATCAGGGTAGGTGTATTTGGTCTTAACCTGAGACTTGCACCGCTAATACTTGCGACAATCAATATACTTTGGTTGAGGTCGTCCAGGGCTTTAACAGGTTCTGTATACGCGAATGCTGGGTATATTGAGAATCGTAGTGTGTTGGGTTTGATGTCAAGACGGAATTGTCACTCCAGTCATATGGAGATGATGGTCACGTAGGATACGGTACTGGTTCTCTTAAGTACTACAGTCATCGAAATAATATGACTAGGTCATAGTTATCCGATATAGAGACTAGTTACCAGACATCTGACATGTGCTTCGGACGGGGCAGACACAATTCCAGCCCCAGACCTAGCACGTGATCATTCGATACTGGACAGAAATACGCAATACCACGTATACTACGCCTGATATAGATCGCTTATTCCTGTAAGCATGTTTCTGGAGAATTGGGTAGGCATGACGCTTTGCTAGAAGCCAACCTTGTCTTGTGAATCGGTGTAAACGTAATACAAGGTACTTACGTGTTCGGATAGTCCGACGACCCGATTTACTGCCAACATATCCGGAGATCTCATGGGTTGCTCCCCGAAGATTCACCGATGACGTATGACTCGCACTTTAATTAATCTGGGATTAATTTAATGAGAGAGAAAATTAATCTGGGATTAATTGCGGAGATATTTTATCTGAGATAAAATATCAATTAAAGAGAGAGAACGATTAATTTGGAATAATCGATAAAATAATATATTTGATATATTATACGAAATTGGATTTGGACGGGGAATTAAAATTAGATTTTAATTCGGGCGAACGAATTAATTTAGAATTAAATCGTTAGCGACATGAATAGTGATTTCGCTAGGCGTAATCATTTAATTACGACCCAACGGAAAATTTGTTAATTTGGAATTAGTGAACCCGAGCCCGGGATTATTTGCGAGCGCATTCGCATTTCGAATTCGAGTGCGGCACCCAAGTCAAATCAAACGTCAAATCGCAAGTCACATCAAGCGTCAAATCACATGTCACTTTGAGTGATGTGACATTTGATTGATTGATGTGATTTGATGTGAGGTGATTGAAAGACATTAAATGCTTTGCCATTTTTTGAAATTGAAAAAGGTAAATGGTTTATTATTTTTGGAAAATATAAATAAACCTTTTACATTTTTTCTTTTTCCTCTCTCTCTCCCTTTTACGGTTTTAGGTCATTTTGGAGTCAAAACCTTTCTCTTCTTCTCTCTCGGTCTTGGACCGATTCTTCCTCTGTTTTTTCTGGTTTTGACCGAGCAAAAATGGAGAAGCAAATGATTTTATTGCAAGATCTAAGTGCTAGCACACTCTAGGAGGCATACCAAGGTGTTAGGGCAGTGAGTTCGTGAGCATGGAAGATTATCAACAAAGCTTGGAGCTTTAATGGTGTCCATGGCCGATTCTTCATGGAGGAGATCCACCCACTGCCATGCAGCCCCTACACCGAGTAGCCCACTGCCGAGCAAGGAGAAGGCAGTACGTTCTTCAACTTCGTTGCATCTCTACCGATCAATGTGAGTTATTCTGCACCTCCTTTGATTGTATTTACACTTGTTTCATGCTTGATTTATGATCTTGGGAAGCTTAAAGCAAACCAACATCCAATTGATCTTAGAGATCTACCTAGTTAATTATCATACAATTTGTTGGCCAAAGTCAAGATTGTGTGATATTTAACGGGATCCTAGCCCGCTAGGAAACACGGTTTCTCGAGTACTCGACAGAGGGTTAGAGACTCGCCAATATAGTGGGAGTAAGGGGAGGCAAGAATTGAATTTGCAATATTCGTTTAATTACTTGCCATATGCGCTCAAACAAATATCATTCGTCAAATAAATAAATGTTAGTTGGACTAATATTTAAATTGTTGTTTTAATAAATAGTTGGACTATATTCAAACAATTTAATTTATAGTTGATTAAATAGTTGGACTATTGTAATCATTATAATAAATAGTACCTAAATAGTTGATTAAATAGTTGGACTATTAAATCAAGATAAAATTGAAAGATCGACATTTAAAACATAATCCTGGGGAAAATGTATTTAAATGGTTTAGTTTTCAAATTGGGAATAAATTCAGGATTGTCCTGGAAAAATAATAAGTTACTTTATTTGATAAAATAACATATTATGCCTAAGCCCGGATTTAAGCAAATAGTAGAGCATAATCTTTGGAAGATTTATGTGATGATAACTTTAGTGCTTAATCCATTTAGCTTGTCGCAGTAGATTCCTTAATTTCTTTGTCAGAACTAAGGGTTAGATCCTTAAAGTATGATAAAGAAATTGAAGGATCTTCATAAATCTATACTTAGATTTTAGAAGTACTAAATTGCAATTAATAACTCTTGGAGAGTTAATGACTATTCTCAAGGAGACAAAGTCAAAGGTTAGCAATAGGTAAGTAGCGCAAGGCGCACCTTACTTCGATATTCTAGAAGGCCAAGGCTTGGCCAAAGGCTTCTAGAGTGTTGAAAAGGGCAAGGCAAAAATCAATATAATCTTCTGGGAGATAAATGACATATCCCAAAATGTCTGCCTAAATGTGGCAAACGGGATCGTGGAAGCGTGACTGCCGTTTGGACAAAGCAGACATGAAGGAATTGAAGACAGGGCAAGGCTCTGACTTCAAATATATGTTTGTCAACATTATGTTCACTACTAGTATTGAAATTGGATTTTAAATACTTAGTGTGGTACATAAATATATACTGATGTTCAGAATCTGCTATGAGCAGGATTAGGAAACTGTTATAATGTGTAACTAGTTTGACTAGAAACATTAGCTCTATATCAGTGTTAACCCGCTGCGGGTGAGCCTTTATATTTTAGAACACTAAAGTGTTTTATTATATAAAGATGATATTGAGATAAACACATTAGATGTGAATAACAACATTTATATTTTGAATATAAATAAATCTTGAATATATAATATGACAAACAAATAGCTCAACTGATTTGATCAGAAGAAACTCAATTGTGGCATTGTTGTCTGGGACACAATTAAACAAGAATCGTATATCAACACTTTCGAAGAGTGGGTACTCGGACTAATTTGATTCCATTCAAATAAAGTCTACGAATCTAGTCTATTGGGCAAAGTGCCTAAAACACATTTACTTGGTAAAAGTGCAAATGCCACAGATCTGTTAGCCCTAGTTCATAGTGAATCAAGTGGGCCCATGTCTAACTAGGCTAGAGGTGGATATGAATATTTCGTGACCTTTACGGATATGGCATCGCGTTAAGGTTATGTGTTTTTTTTTGAAGAACACAAATCAGAAACTTTTAAACTTTCGACATGAAATAGACAAACAGATCGGCTAAAGTATTAAACTGTCACGGTAACACCGTAATGGAAAATACTTAAGCAATAAGTTTCTATTATACTTGAAAGAGTATAATATTCTTTCAATGAGGAATTCTCGCCGGAACACGTCATTTTGACGATGTGTCCGAACCAGAGTAACCGAATTTTGTTGGACATGATAAAGGTTAATCATGAATTGCTCTGAGCTACCATTTCCTTCAACGGATACGCATAAACAGTGCAGAACTTATTTTGAATAAGGTTCCATAAAAATCTGTTTGACAGATATCATATTAGATATGAACAGGAAAGAAACTGGGTTTCACATTCCTGATAATTTGGGATGCTAGACATATGTTTGGATGATACGAAACTAAAACCCAAATTGGATAAGTGCCAATTGTAGGTTATCATAGGGATACCAAAGTATAGTACTTATACATCTCACCAGAGAACAATGTAATTGTTGCTCACCATGTGCTTTTCCTAAGAGGAATACCGATATGCAGTGGTAAGTGGGAGGATAGTAAAACTTGATGAAAATTGGAGTAATACTGTCCAAGGCACCGAATCTTAATGGAACATAAATAGTTCATCTAGGATGAAACTATTACCAATAATCTTCGAATACACAAGAACCGCGTAGTCGGAGAGAGTCAGAAAACAACCTGAGGTATGGGTTTCTGATCTCACCTCATAAAGATGTCTATCTTATTTAGGAATACCAACTGACTACGTATGAGGAAGTGATACAAGGTATCGACTCCCTATTATGGCAAAGTGCCATGAGTCCGAAATGGATTCCATGTATATCAATAAGTTTGGATACTAGTTGATGTACCGCAAGACATTGTGCCTACTGGTACTTTATAAGTCTTCAAGGAATACATACATGGATGGCAACATACCAACGTATAAAGCTAGGCTTTTAGCGGAAATGTATCATTATCAACATTATGTTGATTTCGATTCAACCTTTTATCTGTTGCCATGGTAAATCCATTTGGATAATGCTTGCTAATGCTGCATGTTTCATTTATGAAATATGACAGCTTAACGGGAAAATTGCTTTCCTGAAAAGGAATCCTTTCGGAGGATGTTTACAACATCCTGTCGGTTTTATCGTACCAAAACTAGCAAACAAGGTTTGCAGGTTATTCGATCCATGTTTGGATTGAAGCAAGCATAGGTTCTTGGAATTATCGTTTTGATAAAATCATAATTGTTTATGATTTAATTCAAAATGAAAAGATGCTTGTGTATATAAAGAGGTTAGTGAGAGCGCACTGACAGTGGTTGTCCTATAAATAATGATAATATGTCATTTCTTGGAAATGATATTCCCATAATAACAATCGGTGAAAGCTTGGCTTTCATGAAAACTCTCCGAGAAATCGTACATTAAAAAATGTACGTGACCTGGTGTCTCATATGCTTTGAGCATATGGAGTCACAAAAAGGCCAATCCAAGTGATAGTCACTGGATCGATATTAAGAAAATCCGTTAGTTTCCTAGAGAACTAAGGATGCTGTCTTAATCTGTGGAGATGGAGAACTTCAAGTGACTGGGATCACTGTAGCAAGTTTCCTAAACCGATAAGACGATTATAAGTCGCAAACGGTACTACAAAGTTTGAATAACGGAACGGTGAGCTGGAAATCTTCCAAGCACGATACTGTTACCGAATAAACAACAAATGCGGGCTATTGCTGCAGTTGAGGAAGCAATAGAAGCCATTTGGGTCGATAAGAAATCTAATTAGATTAGATATAATTCAGTTAGCAGCTGAGCTAGGCGTCAGCACATGCTAAAGAATTAATGGTCTTATCAACGATCCAGATACATACTTCGATATTCATCTGATTCGTTCGGATCATTCATCGTGGCGATGTGATGATCGAATAAATCGCGTCAGATGATAATCATGCAAATCCGCTGACGAAAGCCTTTTCTCAGCAGTTTGAGCCAACCATACATAGTTCGGGTGGTAGACACTCGAGTGACTGGCTATAGGCCAAGTGGGAGATTGTTGGACAATTATGACCCATAGCGTCACTATTTGTACAGATCATGGTGTTGTTGTACAAATTAACTATGTGACAAAGGAGATTGCTCTCTTATCATTTGTGATTAGATCACCTAGATGTATAAATGATAGGAGGTCCCTATGATTTGTTCCTGGACGGAGAATGATATGAGACAGTATCAGTCCACGAAGGATAAATCATTAAATATCCCTAGTCATAGTATTATCGAGATTGGACATCGATAAATACGTAAAAGACTAGTATTACACTTGTGCGCGTTGTGAGGCCACAACGACATAGTTCTCATATATTTGGGTATAGGATACTAATGCAAGTGTAATAGGAGGTTGTGTTTTACCGATTGTACGAGAAACAGCTTCGCTCTGGATAGACCCCCTCGGAATTCCATTGGTAGTATGACTATGTGTCTATGGAAGTCCGAAATCAGGGTATGTGTATTTGGTCTTAACTTGAGACTTGCACTGCTAATACTTGCGACAATCAATATACTTTGGTTTTGGTCGTCCAATGCTTTAACCGGTTTCTGTGTACGCCTCTTCTGGATATATCGAGAATTGTAGTGCGTTGGGTGTGATGTCAAGACGGAAGTATCACTCCAGTCATAGTGGAGATGATGGTCACGTATGATACGGGACTGGTTCTCTTAAATGCTGCAGCTATCGGGATAAAATGACAAGGTCAGGTTTATCCGATTATATAGACTAGTCACCAGACATCTGACATGTGCTTCGTATAGGGCAGACACAATTCCAGCCCCAGGCCTAGCACGTGATCATCTGATACTGGATCGACATACACAATACCACGTATACTACGCCTGATATAGGTCGCTTATTCCTGTAAGCATGTTTCTGGAGAATTGGGTAGGCATGGCGCTTTGCTATAAGCCAACCTTGTCTTGTAAATCGCTATAAACGTCGTACTTGGTACGTACGTGTTCGGATAGTCCGAGACCGAATTTACTGCCAACATATCCGGGGATCTCATGGATCACTTCCCGAAGATTCACCGATGACGTATGACTCGCACTTAATTAATCTGGGATTAATTCGATGAGAGAGAAAATTAATCTGGGATTAATTGCGGAGATATTTTATCTAGGATAAAATATCATTTAAAGAGAGATAACGATTAATTTGGAATTAATCGACAAATTAATATTCGATATATTAAACGAAATTGGATTTCGACGCGGAATTCAAATTAGATTTTAATTCGGGAAGCGAAAGAGTTAATTTAGAATTAATTCGTTAGCGACATGAATAGTGATTTCGCTAGGCATAATCATTTAATTGCGTCGCAACAGAAAATTCATTAATTTGGAATTAGCGAACCCGAGCCCGGAATTGTTTGCGAGCGCATTCGCATTTCGAATTCGAGTGCGGCACGCAAGTCAAATCAAGCGTCAAATCGCTAGTCCCATCAAGCGTCAAATCACATGTCACTTGTGATTGATGTGAGTTGGTGGATAACATTTAATGCCATTTTTGGAGCCAAATTTTTGTTTACTTTTGAAAGTGGTATTAGGTATATGTTTAAATTGTTTTTGGAAAACAATTTATCTAAAATACACATTTTATCTCTCTATGGTTCACGTTTTTCTTTTGGAGCCAAAAGCCAACTTTTTCCCTCTCTCTCTTCTCTTGCATCTCATGCCCAAGGGGCTGAGTTTTCTTCTCCAAAAACCTACTGGTTTTACCGAAAATTGCAGTGAGAAAATGGTGGTTTTTGTGGCAAAAATCACCAAGTGCTAGCACACCAAATGATGACATACAAAGGTGATAGGGAACTCACTTCATGAGCAAGGAATGACCAAACAAAGCTTGGAGCTTCATGGATCAATCCAAAGCCGAATTTGAGGACTCAAAAATCTGCCACTACCGAGCACATTGGAGGAGCAGAAAATTATTTTTGTTCTTCGTAACATCCAATCTGTTCGATGTGAGTATGATTCCGCCATTCTCCTTTGTTGTATTCATATGTGTTTTATGCTTGATTTCATCCTTGGGACCTTAATAGAAACCAACATTGCCTCCCTGCGAGCGCTAAGTTTAAAGTCGTTAGCTAGACATGACTACCTGAACGTTATGCTGGATCTGAAAGTATGACACTTTCTTTTTGTCGCTCAAATGATTCTCCCCAATAGTGCTTGACACGCTTGTTTTTAACCTTGAATGTTTTGTTGGAGTCAGGATCATGTATCTCAACGGCTCTATCTGATAAAACCTTGGTGATTAGGAATGGACCTGACCACTGTGATTTTGGCTTCCATGGGAAGAATTTCACCCTTGATTTGTTTAACAGTACCTTCTGCCCTGGTTCCAGTTGTATGCACACTAACTTCTCATCATGTCTCTTATTGGCCTTTTCTTTGTACAATTTGGCATTCTCAAAAGGCTGTATGTGAAATTCTTCCAATTTGTTGAGCTGGTGGAACTATTTCTCTTCTATTGCTTGTAGTGTAAGAATTCGCGTCTTTAATGCACAATACGCTTTATCTTCAGGCTCCACAGGCAGTTGACATGCTTTAAGTTTGTTAGTAGAACTTTTCCTTTCAACAGAATTCTGGATGGTACTATGTATTACATTTAGTCTGAAACATTCCTTCTTCTTTTCATCATCTGGGAAATTCATGGCCTTGAAAACTTTGAATATTACTTCTTGGTCCTGTACCCTCATGGTTAATTCTCCTTTTTGTACATCAATAATGGTTTGACCTGTAGCCAAGAACGGTATCCCGAGGATGATTGGCATGTTTGCGTCTTCCTTCATATCAAAGACAATAAAATTTGCTGGGAAAATGAATTTGTCAAACTTGACCAGCACATCCTCAACTACACCTATTGGAAATATGAGCGTTCTATCAGCAAGTTGGAGAGACTGAAGTTGGCATTGTTTCTCCAATCTGTAATTTCCTGAAAATAGAAAAAAGACATCAAGTTAATACTTGCCCCTAGATCACACAAAGCCCTACCGAAATTATGCTCTCCTATGATGCAAGGAATGGTGAAACTGCCAGGATCTTTCAACTTTGGGGGAAGCTTTATTTGAATGATAGCACTGCATTCTTCTAATAATGCTACTGTCTCGTAATCTCCCAATCTCCGTTTTCGTGAAAGAATATCTTTCATGAATTTGACATAGTTGGGCATTTGTTCCAACGCTTCTGCGAATGGAATGTTGATATGCAGCTTTTTGAATATTTCCAAGAATCTAGCAAACTGCTTGTCCAGTTTGTTTTTCTGAAGTCGCTGTGGAAAAGGTGGAGGTATAGTGATTCTTTCTGGTTCTTTTTCCTTTGCTTCTTTTTCCTCCATCTGTTGTTTTTCTTCTTTTGGAATATCTTCAATTGTTTCCTTGATTCCAACATCTTTGTTGATTTCAGTACCGCCTTTTAACATGATGGCTTGACATTGCTCATTTCCCATGTTCCTTGGATTTGGCTCTGTGTTGCTAGGAAGGGTACCTGGCGGTCTGTAACTCTGAGCATTGGCCAGTTTTCCATTTGATTCTCCAGTGCTTTGATGGAAGCATCATATGCTGCTTGTTGCTTTTTGAACATCTCTGCAATCCATTCTTTCATTCTTGTTCTTTTTCATGTTCCTGGCCTTTGTTCTGTTGTTGAAATCCTGGTGGTGGATAGTTCTACTATTGGAATCCAGGTGATGTATTGTTCTTTTGCCCTGAATTGTTGCCCCATGAAAAATTGGGATGATTCCTCCACCCTGGGTTGTAGGTGTTGGAATATGGATTGTTCCTCTGTCTGTTGAAATTTTTAACATAATTCACCGTCTCTTCAAGTTGGTTTGGTTCTGGTGCTCCTCCATATGGTGAACTTATGGATACAGTGGTAAGAGTCTCCATGAATTTGCATATCTGATCCAGCTTGGCATTGACTGCTGTATTGACTCCAACTTCATAAATTCCTGCAATTCTTTGGATCATGCTAATTTCGGTTGGCCACAAGGAATTATTGTTGGCCATTTCTTCGTTTAGGTCCCAGGCTTGATCTTCTTCTTTAGCCATTAAAGCTCCTCCAGCAGTAGCATCGATTGTGGTTCTCATGAGTCCAGAAAGTCCAATATAGAAAGTTTGGACTTGAAGCCATTTTGGAATCTCATGGTGAGGACATTTCTGAAGAAAATCTTTGTACATTTCCCAAGCTTCGTAGAGAGTTTCCGAGTTTTGTTGTACAAAGGATGTGATGTCATTACTCAGCTTTCCAGTTCTGGCTGGTGGAAAGTACTTTGCAAGAAATTTGTGGCTAAAGTGTTCCAAGTTGTGATGGAACCTACTGGTAGTGAATGTAGCCAAGCTTTAGCTCTGTCTTTCAAGGAGTATGGAAAAACCCGGAGTCTTATTGCTTCTTCAGCTTCTCGGTTGTAATTGATTGTGCCGTAAACTTCCAGAAAGTTGCTGATGTGGGTATTAGGATCTTCAGTTGCTTTTCCCCCAAACTGCACTGACTGCTGAATCATCTGAATGCATGTTTTGATGTCACACACATTTGCTGGTAAAAGAGGAAGTACAATACAGGAAATGAAGCCGTCTACCACCAGAATAGTTCTGTCTCGAATGGGTATTGGTGGTGCAACTTCCAAAGGTTCAGGTTCCATGTTGACTAAAGCTTCTTGACCGTCTCGCCTTTCCCTTCTCAACTGTCTGGTGGTTCTTTCAATTTCTGGGTCAAACGGTCGGAGTTCAAAGCTTCTGGTTCGTCTCATGTAGTTTCTGAGAACCTGAAACACAAGAAAACAAAAACAATAAGTAAAAAGAAATTAGATACAGATAAATGTATCTAACCTCAAAACTAATAGTGAAAGATAAATAAGTCCCCGACAACGGCCCAAAAACTTGACCGGCGTAATCACACGCGTATAACGCAAGCGCACGTATCGTTCAAGTAGTATAAAAAGTATCGATCCCTCGAGGACTTAATACCTAATCTATCAATTTTATGAGGTCAAATGATTACTAGTATCTAACAGGTTGATTGATTGATTGAAATGGTGATGATTCTTAAATTTAAAAACAAGTAAATACAATTACACGAAAGTAGGTTTAAGAAAATTCAATATTAAGAAACTATCTAGGGTTGTGAATCTTTCTAATATCTTTTAAAAGATGAAGTGGTTATTTCATGTTTGTGATATAAATCGGTTTACTAACCTGAAACACGAAATTATGCGAAAGCCTCTGTCGATGGTCAGACGCAAATACCCAATATAACCCAATTGAACCATATGTCTATGTCAACCAAATTACATGGATTCATTAAGATTAAGTTCCAATAAAGGTTACCCCCGCCCGACAGGTATATGTCTATCCTGTAAGGAAATCTATTAAAGGGTTATCTATCCTCAAGGAAGATCGTGAGCTATTAAGTCTAAGGCTGAAACCTAAAATTCCTTTGTCAAGTTTATTTTAGATTTACCAGATCAATCTTATTAATGGCCAGTTAACAAGACGCATTAAGCTTAAGACTTAATAAGTAAACATTTAAATTACCCAAACTATAAAATAACCCCTTATAAACCGGTGATATTAGAATTCATCACAACCCTAGATAACTAACTTAGTTATGACACATAACTAGGGCGAGTAAAAACTTAAAAATAAAAGACATAAAGTAAAATGCTGAAAAGTAAATAAAGAAAATTACAATAAAAGAAAATGCTAGGGCTAGAGGATCTACTTTTATCACTACTACTTTAGATATCTCCCTTAATATAATATATTAACTTGTGTGATATTACTAACCAGCCATATAGGCGGTAACTTGATTAAGTCAAATTAAGTCCATAAACCAGCCATATAGGCGGAAATTACCAACCGACCAACCAGGCGGTATCCATGCTTAGTCCGATTAAAAACCAGTTTATAATTGATTACCAACCGACCAATATAGCGGTATCCTTGTTAAGTCAAATTTTAAGTAGTGAATATATTATAATTAAGGGAGATTAATCTAAATAGCAGTAATAAAAGTTGTACCTTTCACCATAGCGTGGGGAAGTTACCTCCTCATGTTGAATAGTAAAACTGAAAAAGTAAAGAAAGTAAATTATTATTACATAACGTAATTAAAATTATTACAAAAACTGAAATTAAATGAAACTAGATATAAAACTCCCTATTTACATCAGAGAATTCAGAGAGGAAGGAACATCTGAAACTGAAACCTCGAGCTGAATTTATAGGCCTTGATAAGGTGGGCACGTCGCGACGCGCGCTTCGCGTCGTGACGCGCCACGTGTCAACTTCTGGTTGGCTGCTTCAGATTCTTATCCGATGATGTGGCGATGTAGATAATTGACTCAATAATTTTACTGATGTGGAAGTGACGTGGCGGTGACGTGGCGACACGTGGCAAAAGTGATTGCCGGCACCATAGGAGTGAGACACGTGGCATGCTCTGATTGGCTGATGATGATGTGGACGATGACGTGGCTGACACGCGAGATGACATGTGTCAACACGTGGTGATGGCGATTGTCGGCACTATAGAATGATGACACGTGGCACGGCGCACGTTAGCAAATTGGCTGTGATATTGACATGTGGCAGGCGCACGTTAGCAAGTCAAACTTTTTAGATTCTGACACATGTCCTTCGGCGCACGTTAGCAGCTCATGGCGCATGTTAGGCGTCGTGATCCACAAAATTACCAAATTACCCTTTTGTCCGTTTTTCACTGTTTTGGCCCCAAATCACCTCCAGAGAGTCCTCAAACTTTATTTATCTACAAAATAACACAAAACACATCAAAATATTCACAAAACTCAAGACACTATACAAAATATTAACTTAAATGACTGGGAAATAGTGATATAATTACCACTCAACAAAATAGTGGTGTGTACTTCCAAATATTAGGAATGACCTGTGAGTCATTTAGTATTCTGTTCAACCACTACACACATGTCTATATGAGTTTCCAAAACTTATAGTACATCGGGTTAAACTATTGGAACTCTAATTCCAATATATGACATGTGCTAGTCTTCTAGGTTATAGGAATTCGACCGTATTCCAAAACCACGAACATGAATATATATATATATATATATATATATATATATACACACACTTTAAGAATAGTTTACAATAGTAATACTTATCACAATATCAGACCATCCAGTGTCTAGTATTACTACAAGACTATTCTAAGGTCGATGTAATTCTTACTATATTTATACATCAATCTAATACGCATAATGAAAATACCAATAATAAGGAATGAAATGAAAATATAGTTATTTTATTAATAAATAATAAAATGTACAATTCAGATTGGGGTTCCAAGCACTAACTCCAACAATAAGAAATCGACTGTATTCCAAAACCAATGACTATGAATATTTACTTTAACAATAGTTTATAATAACAATACTATCCTATTATCGGCTATCCAAGTGCTCAACGGGTACACTTAATATTGTGTGACTCTTTAAGTCTAGACACATTCTTCATATAAGCCTAGCTTATATGTACAAAATTCGGCCATTTTTGAATTTACGAAGAACACAAACGACTTTTCTGAACTATACAAGTCGAGGTCATCATATTTGTTTAACAATCCCTTCGTCGTAGGCTATCCGAGTTGTGCTTAGAAATATTGATTACACTGTCAAGTTTCCAAGGCGCACATCTCATATTGTCGACATGTCCATGATTCTTTATCACTAATCAGAACACTGTTTCTGATATATGCAATCAACCCTAGGTAATTGACTTTGGCCAAAGTCTTAATAATCGTGCTTATTCACATGGATACCTAAATCCTTAAGGTACACATATGATTCGACGGATCCTATCTTGATACATAATTGATTAACGAGTGCATCGGTCCACACCCAATGAACATCTAGCGGTCAAACCAAGAAAGGTCTCTAATATATATGGCATCAAAGTGTGGAGGATCACACATAAAATCAATATTATCTTATAGTTAAAGGATCACATATGCTACTCGACACGAGGAGATTCCTATTGATGGTGGTATATACTTCCAACTATTAGGAATCACCTGTGAGTCATTCAATATCCTCTCCAACGAATACCCACAAGAGCTTTCCTTGCTAATGGTACATAAGGTTAAACAATTGGAAAACTCCAATTCATATACGACATTTGCTAGTCTTCTAGGTTATAAAACGTCGACTGTATTCCAAAACTAACGACTATGAATATTTATTTTAAGAATAATTTATAATAATAATACTATTCTAATATTGGACAACCCAATGTCCAGTATGTTGGGATATGTGTCCTAGAGCTTCATGTAATGTAAGCAGAAATATTTGTTTTAAAATTAAAAGATGCATTATTCATTTATCAAAATGTTTATTTTAAATCGCATATTGTAAATTATCTTGTTTACCATTTACTACTCATGTGCCTTCAAACTTAGTATATGAGTGTCATACACAAGATGATTTAACTAAAAAATTAGTAATTTAAAAATAGTCAATAGAAAGCAAACAAAGTGGGTACTTTATTTATGGTTATTTTTAGCTACGGTCCATTCTATAGTTGTATGGAAACATTGATCCGGGATCGTCCATGTGGTGATATGAGAATAGAGACACCTTAGATGATGTGATCATATAGAATTGAACCCAGATAGAAATGAGTTTCTTATAATATCCGTTAAATAAAAAAAATCATTTCAATCTACTAGATGGTCATATATGGATTGATTTGAATCCTGAGTGTACTACGAAATTTTACATGACAGCTATGTCCTTTGATTTACGAAGGTGAGGTTGGTGTAGCAATCTCGACCAACAGCTACGTACTTTGGGGACATGGTTTGGTGTGTAGCTGGGGACGTTTTATATAGATATGATGTTCACTTCTTCTTGCGAGAAGTAGATGAGTTTCTTCCTGAAGGGTTGATTCGGTACTTGAACGATTAGAGCGCTCAAGTCTTTCTATTATTATAGAAATATTAACATTCGTAATGGTTATGAATAAATCGTTCATTAAAAAATCAATGGTACTTAAGATAAAAATAATTAGAGGGGTATAACGGACATTATGACCCGGCTCTAATTATGAGATACTCGTGAGGGGCCAATCCGTATGTAATGACTATATCAATGGACACTGACGTAGTTCAACTTATATTATCTATCTACGAAAACGAGAGTGCAACTTCAGATTTTTAGTCAAATAACCTAAAGTTAATAATTCAAAATATTTAAATATGAGTTTAATTAATATTCCAGGATTATGGAGCTCGGAACCGTAGGTCCATTTGGTCTTCGTGCTAGCACGATATACTGTAGCAAATTAAATATAATTGGATAGTCCAATTATGTACTTACATATACATTATTATTATTAATGAGATTAATAATATATTTGTCACACGTGTAACTTTATATTATGTTTAACATAAGGTTTTATTAAATAAATGATTATAAGATAATCATTTAATATATATATATATATTATATATATATATATATATATATATATATTAAAGTGTTTAATATGCCATTTTAGGAAATAAAGGATTTTTAAAATATTATTTTTAAAATCATTTTTTCTTAAATGGTATTTTTTTAGTAACATCCTAATGTCATAAATATGTCAAATAAGTGTGGTTACCAAATTATCCTATGGTGGCCAAAAATTTCAAAGGAAGGGGAAAATGTTTTCTTTTATTTTTGACAAAAAATTAAACCCTAAGTATAAAATGAAAAGTGCTTTTCCTTTTCACTCTAATTTTCATTTGACAAAACCCTAGCCATATGTGTTCAAAGTTTTATCTCCAGTGTTGAGAGAAAAAGTGAAAGAACAAAAATAAAAATAAAAATTCGGTGTGATAATTTTTTATCTCTAAAGAGTTTATAGATTAGTTTGTGAGTTTAGCCCACACTAGTCTTTTTTTTTGTGAGACATAGCACGGAAGTCCATTCGAAGTTGGAACAAAATCATCATCTTATTTTCTTGCATACACCCATGGCAGTGAGTAGAAAATCTGCTCATTGTCGCATGTCATAAGTTGTTTTCGGGGCTCGGCTTTATTTGGTTTTTGTCCAGAAAAATTACATAACATAAAAGGGACAATTTGTGGATATTTTGGGGCTAACATGGAGTGATTTATTCATCCAAAACAGTGGCAGAAAAATAGAGACCAACTAACACCAAAAACAGTGAGCTGTGTGCGCGAAAGGGAGTATTTTCTGTGTGCAAAACAGTCCAGTTTTGAGGCTGCTGTTCGGGGCTGAATAAATTAAAAACATAAGCGAATCAAGTCCAAAAGGGTCTGGACAGTTTGGCCAAAGAGGGAGAAGGGCAGAAAAAGTTTTCAAGACCGATCCCGAATGCCTAAGGTTTTTCGTTGCGCTAGGAAATCAGTTCCTACAATTGGCATCAAGATCAAGGTTTTCTCTTTCTCATTTAAAGTTACTGTTTTTTTTATTTATATGAGATATAAATTATTATATGCATATTTAGATGGGTAGGCGTTTATTGATTCATGTGATGAATGATTTTTGCATTGATCGTAAATTTTTCCAGCTCTTATTTTTGTGTTGTTTTTGGTTTTGGGAATGTAGGCCAAAAGGCCAATTTTATAAGTGTTGTATATTTTATTTTCATATGTAAAAGTTTCATTATTTATAATTTGGAGCACATTGGCAAGGAGGACACTAAGGTAGTAGTTGAGCAATGTTTGGTAAATGTGGATCATGGTTGTGGGAAGCTATGGTAAGCTTAGGCATGGTGAGTTCGACGGCGACGTGTGGAGGTGATTATCACTCGAAAGCATGTCTTACGAGCCAAAGTGCTAATATGGTCCGTAGTAAGCTCACGACTACTTGAAACATTATATCCATATATTGTAAATGTTATTACTTGAGGATCATAATTTCCGCAGGAAAATCCATGGAGTCAAGACTTGAAGACCAATGGATGCCTTGGAATTTTTGTACTAATTAGATTAGTATAGGAAAAATAAGAGCCCGGTCAATGCAAAATTTATTTTTATATTATATGTATATTTAAATTCGAAATGTTTGAATAACATGTCATATAACTTAGGGTGCATACTCTTACATTTCAACATGCCATAATATGTTTTAGATGTCTGAATATTCTATACATAAAATATGATTTTGTAAAATTTAAAATGACTAACTTGGAATATGATATGCATGAAATCGAACTAATTAGATTAATTGGTATAATGGTTTAAAATTGGAAATTCTAAAATTTTGGGCTTAATAGGTGCATCATGAATTCCATTGGTATATTGAATAGAAATCCGGATGTGAATTCATAGCTGATTCCGAATGGACGGTAGTGTGGTCTACATTTGGGATACAACTCCACGTACCATTGGAATTTATAACGCGCTTAGATTAATTAAATGGTTTAATTAAAATTTTATCCACTTTAGAATTTTAAATTTTGAACTTGTTAGTGTACCAATATTTTAAGAGTTAAAATATATTAGTTCACTAAACCTAACTTAATTAAATTAGTTTAATTGAGTAAAATAATTAGTAGAGACTAATAGATATTAGTGAGTTAAAATTTTAAGAGTTAAAATTGGTAAGATCACTAATAGTGCACTAGTGTAAATGAAAATTATGTTTTAGCCGAGCATAAATTTATAGACACAAGTGAATTAAAATATTAGATATTTTAAATAGAAACTTTAAAATTAAAATGGTGTGTGAGAGAGGGATATCCGATAATATATCCTGCGATCTCTGTTTTTAGTCCAAAAACATGATATTCAAAATGCTCATCGAGACTGTTTGTTTTCGTCCCCTATGGATGGTGTCCATTTTGGGTCAATATCAAGTTTCGATTCTGAGAGGATAGGGTCTCTAGATGTATCAGGTGAACTGACATACCCTACAGTGACATTTCACTAGTTAAGTCCAAGGGTTCCGAAACAATGGGTTACACTTATGATTAAATGTTAATCGAAATTCCTTGATCAAATCAAACGATGGTTGGTTAATATAAGAATAAGAGTTTTTCCCGTATATGTTATTCAATTGAGATTGTCTCGATCTATCATACAAATATTTAACCTACCCTACGGTGACACTTATTTATAGGTTGATAGATTTTTGTGGCATAGTAATTCTTTTAGGTTTATAATTCATTATACATGGTTCATGCATCATGTTTAATTTTATGCCTAAATATTTGATAATTTTAATATGCGATGAATGGATTTTAAATGCATGTTTAATTTATTTTATTTCAGCCATGGTTTCTCCAATAATTGCTATTCTCTCTAATGACAAATTGACAGGAGAAAATTATGTAAAATAGAAAAGTAAAATAAACGTCATTTTGGTCTGTGAAGACCTTATGTAACATCCACAGTACGACAATGTTACGAGAAAGCAACATATCCCACTATCGCCTAAGCCTCTAACACATGTACTAGAACACTTGCTTCTACATTTAATGCCATGCAATGTTACTGAATCACACATGCAAACTTGAATACCTAAGTAAACTTGAAAAAAAGATCATGAAATCAAACATATGCATATATACATGACTAAGAGTATTTACAATATGTATACAACATCAAAAACATGTTACTGATACAACAAAATGACATCTCAGAGGACTACACTCTATATGAACATAGCTTTGGAAGGATGGACCCGACAACTAGTGACTGCAGTGTAACACTTGTCCTCGAATTGGATCTCCAAAAACGGCACATGGCTCACCAAAAGAAGAATCCTACAAAAGAACTGGGAAGTGGTGGGGGTGAGTCCAGAGGATCTCAGTAAGTGGAGCTACAAAATAAGAAAATGAAAAAGAACCTGAGTGTAAAATCATTCTATCTATAAATGCTTTTAAATTTTTGCTTAAAATCTAGGTCTTTTCTTAAAATCTGATAAAAAGCTTTTCTGAAAACTTTCAGTGAAACCTTTCTCTAGTACTCTGAAAAACTTTACGCATGGGGGCATTACGTAGCGTCGTCCCCCCATACGCCCAACTGAAGCCAAAAGTACAAATCCATGACTTTGGGGCGTTACGTAAAACTCCTTAATCTAATTGGATTACCCCCTTAAAACATTTATTTCCTTAAATGAAATGTAAATAAAAAATTAAGACTCTTAGTTACGCGTCGCATCTTCTAAAAATTATTCTGGTTTTTCGTTGTCTCGTCGTGATGCACCCGTGTAAATCATATGCACGTCTCTGCTTTGATCGTGTCGCGACATATGCAAGTTCAAGTCTCGAGGTGCCCGTGTTAAACCAATGCACCTCTTTACCTCGTCTGCATCGTGACACGAGTTTGGCACGTCGCGACGCGACGCCGATTCTATGGGTAGATTTGCTTCACCCCTAACTATCCCTAAATCTCATTTTGTTTCAACAAAACAATTCTAACACATCAATTACCATCATATGCACTCCCAAAAATCTCATATTCCATCAAAATTCTGTCATCATTCCCTATACTTCAATTTAAACAAGACATGGAAACATTCCCATACATCAATTCCTTTACTCAAAAACATCCAAACTTACATTATCATCAAACCAAGACACACCATAATCATCCAATAATAAACATTCAAATCATCAAATTTGGGTCATTTGTTGCTTACCTTAATTCAATCTTCTTCTTCCCCAATAAGGCCATTTGATCCCCTTATTCATTCTTCTTAGGGTTTAGTTTGAATGGATTACCCTTGACAAGCTTCAATTCTTTTTAAGAAAATGCAAACTTTCTCCATTTCTCCCTCTCCCTCAACTCACGTTTTTTGCCCAAGATAATGAAGGAAATGGTTTTTGATTTGTTTTTACTTTTCTCTCCATTACTTAAACAAACTCTAGAAGGATGTAGACAATTCAACTAGATGGGCCTTGGGCTTCTATCTCTCTCTTATTTTTAATTTGTTGTTGGGCTTGAAGAAATCCAAGAAGAGTTGGGCTTGATATTAAGTGATTGTTCGTTATTCCTAAATTGATCTCGGAAATTATTTACTAGCCGGAAAAGAAAATCCCAAGCGTCACTAGCAGAATAAAATATTTGGGGTCGTTACAAATTCTCCCCCTCTTAAAATGATTCGTCCTCGAATCAAAATGTTTTAAAGATAAGGTGTGTACCTTCATCGGTGAAGAGTTGGGGGTATTGCTCTCTCATGGTTTCCTTCGGTTCCCAAGTAGCCTCTTGTTCCTTGTGATGCTGCCAAATCACCCTGACTGAAGGAACCCATTGAGATCATAGCTTCCTCGTCTCTCTCCCCACAATAGCTACTGGTTGTTCCAAATAAGGCAAGTCTTGATGAATATCAACTGTCTGAGGTTCCAACACATGGGATTCGTCATGCAAATACTTTCGTAACATGGATACGTTGAAAACTGGATGTATCATGTCCATGTTGGGTGGAAGCGCCAATTCATAAGCTCCTCCTCCAACCCTCCGAAGTATCTGGAATGGCCCGATAAATCTAGGGCTAAGTTTACCCTTTTTATCAAATCTCATGACTCCCTTGAAAGGAAATACCTTCAGAAACACAAAATCCCCAACCTGAAATTCCAAATCCTTCCTCCGATGATCTGCATAACTCTTTTGGTGACTCTTAGCCATACTCAACCTTTCTCTGATCAAAACTTAACTTTCTCCACAGCATCTTGTACCAAGTCCGGTCCCAATAACTTCTGCTCCCCGACCTCAAACTATCCAACTGGAGACCTACACTTCCGCCCATACAAAGCCTCAAATGGTTCCATTTGAATACTTGCTTGATAACTATTATTATAGGTGAATTCTATAAGTGGTAAATACTGGTCCCAACCTCCCTCAAAATCAACCACACAAGCTCGTAACTTGTCTTCTAAAGTCTGTATAGTGCGCTCTGACTGACCATCAGTCTGAGGGTGAAAGGCTGTGCTAAAGCGTAACTGTGAACTTAAAGCTTCCTGAAATGACTGCCAAAATTTAGAGGTAAACTGAGAACCTCGATCGGAGACAATTGAAATAGGTACTCCATGTAATGACACTATCTTATCTAAGTACAATTTGGCATACTAGGCTGCTATAAAGCTAGTCTTCACTGGAATAAAATATGCTGATTTAGTCAACCTATCTATGATCACCCATATAAAATCACAGCTCTTTGAGATACGTGGGAGCCCGACGACAAAATCCATAATGATCTTCTCCCATTTCCACTCTAGAACCTCTAAACTCTGTAGCTTTCCTGCTGGTTTCTAATGCTCAGCTTTAACTTGCTGACAAGTGAGACACCTGGTGACAAATTTAGCCACATCATTTTTCATGCCATCCCACCAATACAGATCCTTAAGGTCGTGATACATTTTGGTGATTCCAGGATGCATGGTATAAGATGAAGTATGGGCCTTTTCCAATATCAAGCGTTTCAACTCTGGAACTGGAGGAACAAGGATTCTATTATGCTTCCTAATGAGGTTTTCACCGTCTAAATAATACTCATCCTTCGAGCCTTCCTGTAATCGACATCTAATCTGTTACACCTCAGTATCCGTTTCCTGTGCAATTCTGATTTCATCAACAAGATTGGATTTAACTTGAATCTGCGCCAACAACCCTCCTTGCGCCGTCACCTGGAAATTCACTCCATCCAATATACAACTCTGTATCTGTCTGATTGGACGCCATCGCTCATTTGGCAAATAAGCCAAACTTTCCATAGACTTCCTGCTTAAGGCATCTGTGACAACATTAGCTTTGCCTGGATGATACATAATGGAGTAGTCATAGTCTTTCAACAACTCCACCCATCTCATCTGTATCAAATTAAGGTCCTTTTGGCTCTGGATATATTTAAGGCTTTTGTGATCGGTGAAAATTTTAAACTTTTCACCGTACAAATAATGCCGCCATATCTTCAGAGAAAATATTATTGCAGCGATCTCCAAGTCATGAGTGGGGTAATTTTACTCGTAAGGCTTCAATTGTCTAGAAGCATAAGCAGTCACTTTCCCCATTTGCATCAATACAAAGCCTAAGCCCACTCTAGAAGCGTCACAATATACTGTAAATCCTCATGATCCCGCTTGCGGGGCAAGAATAGGAGCAGTAATCAATCGGTGTTTGAGTTCCTCAAAACTCTTCTCACAAGCATCAGACCATTTAAACTTCACATTCTTCCGAGTTAGCCGTGTTAAGGGAGCAGCTATTCTAGAGAAATTCTCTACGAACCTCTTATAATAGCATGCTAATCCCAAGAAGCTACAAATCTCTGTTACGCTCTTAGGTCGATGCTAGTTTTCAATAGCCTCAATCTTTTGGGAATCTACCCCAATTCCTTCCTTGGACACCACATGCCCAAAAAATACCACACTTGTCATCCAAAACTCACACTTCAAGAAGTTAGCGTATAACTTATGTTCTCCCAGTGTCTGCAACACCTGGTGCAAGTGTTCTACATATTCCTGCTCACTACACTAATACACCATAATATCGTCAATAAAGACTATTATGAACCGATCTAGAAAATGTTTAAACACCATGTTCATCAGATCCATAAACGTTGTAGGAGCATTGGTCAAACCAAATGACATTACTAAAAATTCGTAATTCTCGTATCTAGTTTGAAAAGCTGTCTTAGGGTCATCACTCTCTCTAATCTTCAATTGATGATAACCCGAGTGTTGGTCAATCTTGGAGAAACACTACGCCCCCTGCAACTGATCAAATATATCATCAATCATTGGTAATGGATATTTTTTATTGATCGTCACTTTATTCAGTTGCCGATAATCTATGCATAACCGCAGCGTCCCGTCCTTCTTCCTCACAAGCAACACTGGAGCACCCCACGGGGACACGCTGGGGGTGAATAAAACCATTGTGCAATAAGTCTTGTAACTATGCTTTTAACTCTCTGAGTTCAGCAGTGGCCATTCTGTATGGAGGAATCGATATAGGCTGGGTTCCTGGTAGGACGTCTATACAAAACTCAATCTCCCTATCCTGAGGCAAACATGGCAACTCATCTAGGAACACATCAGGGTACTCCCTCACCACCGGGATCTAACCTAAATCTATATTTTCCACGCTACTGTCTGTTACATATGCTAGATATCCCATATTTTTCTTATGAAGTAACTTAAATGTATGCATAGCTGATATCAAATTATGAGGCGCTACAGTTCTATCCCCCTGATAGACTTTTACTGGTTTATCGGGAACATATAGCGTAACGGTTTTCTCCAGACAATCAAGTACTACATGATGATTAGCTAGCCAATCCATTCCTAGAATAACATCGAAGCTCAAAATACCCAACACTACTTAATCAGCATAGGAAAGGTATCCATCAATGTCTATAGAACACTGCCTCACGCCCTGTGTAGCTTCTAAGAAGTCTCCTACTGATGTAGTTATAACGATAGGGAATTCTAAAGGGTCGATGTCTCTACCCATTTGAGTCATAAAACATGGTGCCACAAAATAATGTGAGCACTAGAATCAAATAACACCCTTGCTTGTACAGAATCAATCAACAATGTACCTGTGACCACCACGTTGGATGCCTGAGCCTCCTGGGGAGTGAGGGTATACACCTTGCCCTGAACTCTGCTGGAGGAAGTCTGTCCTCGATCACCAACTGCTTGTCTCATTCCTCCTACTGTCTGTCCTCTACTCACTGGTCTCTGCTCTAATCCCCCTATATTTCTGTTAGGCTGTGGCTGGGTTGTAGATGGGGTGGCACTATAAGATGGCAACTGCTCTACTGGTAATGGGAAATCTCTCTTCAAGTGTCCCATTTGCCTGCATCGATAACAACCTCTACTCCCAGATTTACAAGTCCCGGTATGAGCTCGTCCAAAAATAGGACACTGTAGTATAGTTCACCCAGGCTGGGCCACCGAGGGAGAAGAAACTACACGAGAAGCTACAGTCTGAGTCGGTCTATGGTCTTGACCCTCTTGAACTGAACCAATGTCTTGGCGTGCCGTAGGTAGAGCTGACATCTGTTGTCAGCCCCCGACTACTGGGTCATTGGGCTGGACCACTAGCGCAGCTCTACTTTCCCCCAAAATACTCTCATGAACTGACTCCACTCTTTGCCCCCTGTCTGGCTCCGGGGGAGGTACTACTGATCTCTGATCCAGATTTATGCCTTAATACGCCCTATCGCACCTAGGTCTACCCCTCACTCCGGTTCTCCCTTGGTGTCATGGAAATCTCAGAAGTTAAGAGAGAAAAGAAAATAGTCAATTACAGATAAAAGAATTATAACTGATTAGAATGTGATTAGAATGAGATAAAAGAATTATAGTAGAATCCCGGGTATACCACATATATAAGCCACTGCTACTCCCTTACTGCAGTCACTGATTCCCTAAACCTTACTCTGATACCATCTTTGTAACGTTCCCAGTACAGAAATGTTACCGGAAAGCAACAGATCCCAATGTCGCTTAAGCCTCTAACACATGTACTATAACACTTGCTTCTACATTTAATGCCATGCAATGTTACTGAATCACACATGCAAACTTGAATACCTAAGTAAACTTGAAAACAAGATCATGAAATCAAACATATGCATATATACATGACCAATAGTATTTACAATGTGTATACAACATCAAACACATGTTACTGATACAAAAAATGACATCTCAGAGGACTACACACTATATGAACATAGCTCTGGAAGGATGGACCCGACGACGACTAGTGACTGTAGTGTAACACTTGTCATCGAATTGGGTCTCCAAAAATGGCATATGGCTCACCAAAAGAATAATCCTTCAAAAGAACTGGGAAGTGGTGGGGGTGAGTCCAGAGGATCTCAGTGAGTGGAGCTACAAAATAAGAAACTCAATTATAACCTGAGTGTAAAATCATTCTATCTGTAAATGCTTTTAAATCTTTGCTTAAAATCTGGGTCTTTTATTAAAATATGAGAAAAAACGTTTCTAAAAACTTCAGTGAAAATTTTCTCTAGTACTGTGAAAACCTTGACGTATGGGGGCGTTATGTATCGATGTCCCTCCATACACCCAACTGGAGCCAGAAGTGAAAATCCATGACTTTGGGGCGTTACGTAAAGCCGTCCCCCAAAGCATGCCACTCATGTCTCTGAAACTGGTGGTCTTGGGGAATTACGTATCACCGTCCCCCAAGCCACTAAACTAGAGCCGGTAGTGTTGATTAATGCTACTACCTGACCCTGAAACTAGGGTCTAAGGGTGTTATGTATCGACATCCCCTTAGCCCTGAACTACGTGTGCACACGGTCTCTGCCCGTCAATTCCATAAGTAAGAGCTGAGGTGGGGTTTTTCCCCATGCCTCGAAAAACATCAGAATATTGCTTTTAAACTTTAAGACTTTTAACTCAATCTTTACACAAAAATAACTGACAAATTTTAAAAAAAAAACTAACTCCCTAAAGTATTAAAAATAAGTCTCGAAATAAATCTTAATCTGTAACAAGTAATTATAAAATCCATTAATAAGAAAAATAAATCTCCACTCACAGATTTGAAGTCCACTAAGTTTCCTTCACGTCACTGGGGGCGAACGCGGATCCTGATGAGTATCTATATCGAATACACTGAGTTAGAATCTGTAGACATTGTATTTTTACATGAGCCCAATGATGAGCTCGTATGAGGAGGTACTACCTGAAAGTTGCGGAAGTTGCGAAAAATGAATGCCGGAAGGAAAGAAAACCACCAAAATTAGTACCTTATTGGATTCGGACTCACTAGCCAGCCTCAGACTCGCTCAATCAGTTTCTGCTACAAACCTTAGCCTCGGACCCATCATGCAGCCTATGCAATTGGTCCATTATGCCCTTGCACCTTCGGCCCATTAGTCCAAAACCCCATACACACCCATGCAATCCATGCAAATCCTCTCATCAAGTCACTTTCCAATTCAATGAGATTTTAGGATCCCATCCTTACCAATTTAACAAGATTTGATATCCCATCATCATCAAATTTATGAGATTTGTATTCCCAAAATGATTTGATGAATATATTCCCCAAATCAACATGATTTATTTCCCTATTTGGAGATCCCTTCAAATCATTATAAAAGAGACCAAATCTTGACACAAAATGAGAGGCTCTCGGACGACAACCCTAGGGAAAAAACAGAAGCGCCGAAAAAAACAAGAACAAAGCTGAGTGAGAGAGAGAACCCTAGGACCGAAAAATAGAGAGGGAAAAAACAACCAAATCACTGAAAAACAAAGAGGGAAAAAACAATAAATCACCAAAAAACAGAGAGGGAAAAAACCAGAAAAAACCAACAGCCAGCGACAAAAAAAACAACCAAAAAACCAGAAAAAACAACCAGCCAGCTCTCTAGACGCGTGAAACTAAAAAAAAAAAGCTCCATACGTAAGGCTGCTGCCTCATGCAAAAAAACAGAAGCAAAATATTTGGAGGAGAGCGAGAGCAGTGCGTAAGCAGAACCGAGAAGGAGGATAAACCGAGTGAGAGAGAGAATCGAACCGAACCTTGAAACCAAGCTTCGATCCTTCCGGCAATGGCCTAACGCACTTCTGAGAAAGTAACTTAAAAGGTAAGACCTACAGGTACCTTATCATATTTATTTTTATAGTTCTGGACGCTGCATGTCTGGCTGGACGTGAATACATCCAGCGGGTATACGAAGTCCTACATCAAAGACGACCAAATTTCTGGTCACATTTTTTCTTTCTTGGCATTTCGTTATTTATTATTTTTTTTTTTATCTATTTATTCAATTTTACTATTATTTTATTATTTCACCCTTATTTTTTTTCATGTTGATGATTATACGTATATGCATTGTTATATGTTTTCATGTCTATTTTTTTGCCCGTTTACATTGCATTGATGATTATGTATGTTATTACCCCTTGCGGTATATCGGATGGAAACCCAGACGTAAATTCTGTAGCCGAATCTGAATGGACGGTAGTATGGTCTGTACTTAGGATACAACTCCACGTGCCACTCGGGAAATACTCATACATGTGTGGGACTTTTTTCTTTATATTTTATGCATTTTTACCTTTTGGTTGTTCATTTTGCATTATGCGTGTGTGATTAATTATTTATATTGCATTATACTTTTCCCATTTTTATATTTTACATCAGTCATATTAATTTATTTCATTAAGTCGCCTTATATTATGCATGAATGATTTAATTATATCTTTGAGTGAAGCCATATTATTTTTATTAATATTTATGGATGTGCAAATTTGTGTTTATTTGAATTGCCTTGCATGAACTGCATAAGAATTGGCTATACCATTGTGTGAACCTGTCCATTGTACTAGCATAAGTAAGGGACCATTCCGAACCCAACGGTTTGAGGTCTTCCATTGCGAGGGGTGAGTGCGGCCTTAAATCTTTCCTAGTTCACGTTGGGTGGCAACTCCTTCATTCTTCGGTTTAGTCCCCCACAGGCTAATCCGTACTCTCTACGGGCTGTGAGCCCAACAGTGTCGTGGTCGCCGAGCATCATAAGCATAGCGGTAAACCCCGCTTCACTCCTACAGATGGCGACTCCACTAGGGATAGAGAATCAGCCCAGAAACAATGCCTTGTAGTGTCTGCGGCTTTGGCTTTGGTTAACCAAGTCTTATATATTTTGCATACCCTTCTTACCCCAGATGGCGTCATATATCGTGAAGTCATTTTCACTCAAGGCGGCAGATCGTTATGTGGTGATAACCATCACTCGTTGGCACGTACCCTAGGGTATAAAAAAGGCGTGCTCACTTGGTCACTTGAACCCTTGAGTGGGGAGACCTAGTTGTGTGCAACGCTTCGCCAATGGGAGCCTTGTCCATACCATTGTAAGCCCACATACGAACCATAGTTATGTGTCCTATAAAAGCTACCCATATGCTTGTGTTTGGGCCCATTATCTCTTGGATCCATTTGGGCTTCTCGTCATAGATACGAACTTGTTGGGCTAATTAAACTAGGATGAGTTTGTATCTTATGATGATTGGGACAAAAGTTTTCAAAGTGACGATGGGCTACCTTGTGTTTGGGCCCCCTATCATTTGAAGTTATTTAGCCACCTTATCGCAAAAGTGTAAACCTGTTGGGCCTTTTCAACTGGTACAAGTTTACACCTCGCGATAATCTGATTGAACGCTTTAAAATGATAACGGGCCAACTTGTATGAAAACCTTGATGGGCTTAGAAGGTCCAAACATGATCTGAATATGCCAGATGCATGAGTCTGATATCCGCACAGGCTTTCATACATGAAGGGTAAGCCTTGTTATGGCATATTTGTATACTTTTGGATATCGCCAAGTCCGTCTCCGCCATAATTGTGATTACCGAGGGCCCAATTCGTCGTTTCTAGACAATGGTACGATTCCTATAATAGGCTTAGTCAATCTTGTAAATGGGCGGTTTTTGCCTTTTACTGATGAAAATGGACTGAGGTAGCTAAGGTTCACCCCTGTAGCGTAGGAGTGAACGATTTTGTATACCCCACATTGGTGCATAAAATGAGCCATACATAGGGCAAAAATAAACTTACCACGGGTGTGGGAGGAATAAGGTCGGAATGGTATATGCTGTTTTGATAACCAAATGCATCTCATGCATCTCATGCATACACGTATCATGCTAACCCCTTGTCTTAAAAGCCATCATAGATATTCGTTATGTTAGAGAAGAATGGAGACTTTTCAATAAGAGGTTAGCAAGCATGGATGCGTCAGGTAATGAAGGTTCCCGCATGGATGAATTAGAGTCCAACATCACCAAAATTACCGAGCAACTATAAGATTTGACTAACACTGTGGCCAATCTGACAGTACCCTGCACAGTGGGAATAGAAAACAACAAGGATGGAAGGTGTGAGGAGCCCCCTAATAGTGTGAGCGAAGAAATAATTGTTTTTGATGATGACATGGCTGAGTATGTCGCGGGAAGGATAGACGGGCCTCAGACAGAGTTATAGAAACTCAGAGAACAATTAGAGTCAGTTACCCGCAAGATGAAGGGAAAACATGAAGATCTATTAGACTATGATGCGATGACTTTTGAAGACTAGCTGCCTCCCTAGTTTAAAATGCCTGACATGGCCAAGTTCAACGGAAATGGAGATCCAAGGGTCCATTTCTAACAATATGTTTCAGTGATGTGTTCAGTGGGTTTGTCGAAGCGCCATGTGTAGAAGATGTTCGAGATGTCACTAGAAGAGGCGCATGTAGTATGGTATCATGGCCTGGAGAGAAAGGTCAAGGATGAGTGGAGGGCATTAGCGGAGGCATTTCTGAACCAATATGTCACGGACATGGAGATAGACTTGTCGCTCCGTGATCTAGAAAACACCAAACAGAAGCTAGAAGAGACCTTTACAGATTATGTGGATCGTTGGAGAAGCCAGCTCTTGAAGATGAAGACACGACCCTCAGAGAAGGACCAGATTAAGATGATCATTAAGGGCACCAAGCCCTCAATTTATAACAAACTGAGGAGGATGACCTTCAAGATTAGTGACTTTCGACAGTTAAGGGAAACTATCATGGATATCGAGGAAGAGGAAGCCGAGAACAGAGAGGTTTACGGCCAGAATAGAAAGATTATCGTGGGGCCTCCAGGGACCAAGATCGCACCTGCTGTGGTCGCCGCCATCAAGAACATGTGATTCTCCAATTTCGGTAGACCTTTTTCAAAGGTGTTTGAAAAGCTGAAGAGGCAAGGACTCCTAAAACCCTTAGAACCTAAACCACTTCCAAACCCTGTGCCACACCACCTCGACCTAAACCTACACTGTCACTTCCATCAGAAAAAAAGGCCACGAAACTGACAATTGCACCCGCCTTAGGCATGAGATCCAAAACCTCATTGACACCCATAAGATTTCCGACCCAGAAAAAGAACAACCCAACACACACATAAACCCTCTACCAACTATCACTATGTTCCACCACCCACCTACATGATCAACTTCTTGCATTGGGATATGGGATAGCAGCAATGAAGATGAGACAGAGCAGAGGAGAGATTTCTGGGAAAACTTCTCGAGTAGTGACGAAGAGGAGTTAAAGGGGATGACTCGCAGTGAACATTTTTAAAGTAATGTAATGGAGAAACGTAAATAAGTGCTAAAAGAAGGCCAAAAGGTGACGGAGAATACAGATAACACCGACAGGGATACTGTGTTACGTCAATTGAAGAAGATACAGGCACAAATGAGCATATGGAATTTATTATGCGCCTCTCAAGAGCACAAGCGTGCCATGGTAGAAGCTCTAAGAAAGATAATGGTACCTGAAGATGCAAACCCGACAATGTTCGTAGGGTCGGTACAGAAAGAGGGTAGGCAGATGATAACATTCTCTGAAGAAGAGCTCTCGATGAAGGGGAGAAATCACAACAAGATGCTATTCATAAAAGTGGAAGTAAGAGGCAAGAAGACATCTTGTTTGATGGTCGATGATCGCTCATCTATCAATGTGTGCCCTTTGAAGATTCTATCAAGGTTGGGTATGTAGACAACATATTCAAGCCCCTCCAGCATGACTATCAAAGCATATGACGATAGCAAACGAGGAGTCGAAGGTACTTTCGTCACAGTAGTCAAAGTGGCCCCGATAGAAGACGAGGTTGAGTTCACAATGCTTGTTATCCAAGCTATATTTTCTTTATGATTGGGGAGGCCATGCTTTCATAAACTTGGGGGCGTGCCATCCACTTTGCACCAGGTAATTAAGTTCCCACATGGAGGGGAAATCGTCACCATCAGGGCAGAAATAGACAATGTTGTGGCACATTTAGACATACAACCTTTCACAAGGTTCCAAGTGGCGGCAAACTTTGAAGAATGGGTGGACCCTAAAGTGGCTAGAATCATGGAAATAATGAAATATGAGTCGGGTACATGTTTGAGTGCTAGAGGCTGGGGAATAAGAGCACTGTCAGATTTCAAGGGACAGACCACTCAGAGAGGATTGGGGTATAAATCCGATGGGAATGAGCCGAAGACCAGGAAAATAAGGGATGAAGCTGATGGAATAATTTCTGAAAGCCACATGATATTAAAGAGAGCCTGAACCCGTAGAAGTCAATGGGATTATGGTACCGGGATTTGAGATCTTCAAGGAAATGATGGGCAAAGAACCACATGCAGAGAAAGTCACAAAAGAGGAAGATAAATGGGAAGAAGAACTACTGCAGTTGGAGAATCTGACGCTCGAAGAAAGTAAGAAGCTGAAGAAGACAAGGCTGCAAATGATGATATTTTTATTTTCCTATCTTATTTGATTGTAATTCTGTATTTATTAATAATAAAGACATTGATTTTGCTTACTTGTTCGAGTCTTTTCCTGTTAGTCTGCATGATAACATGCATGACATAAACATATTTGACATTAACTCAATAAACACAAATGCATTTAATCTTGGTACATGTGAAATCCCCAAGGAAATTTCAATTGCAAGTGAGGTTACCTCTGATGAGTGGAAAGAATTAGAAAGAATATTAATAAAATATGCAAAAGTATTCGCCTAGTCCTATGAAGACATGCCGGGAGTGGACAGGGGTATTGCCCAGCACATAATACCAACTTATCCGAACATGAGACCAGAAAAACAGAATCTCCGAAGAATGAGGCCAGAGTGGGCCGAAAAGGTTAGGGAATAAGTCAAGAAGCAGATAGATGTGGGGTTCTTAGAGGTGTTGAAGTACCCCGAATGGTTAGCCAACATTGTGTCTGTACCGAAGAAGGACGGAAAGGTCAGAATATGCGTGGATTATAGGGACCTCAACAAAGCTTGTCCAAAAGATGATTTTCCTATACCTCATATAGACGTGTTGGTTGATAGCGCGGCTCTATCTGCTATGTACTCATTCACGGATGGATTCTCGGGATATAACCAGGTCTTCATGGCCGAAAAAGACAAGCATAAGACCGTCTTCGTCACTGAGTGGGGTACATATTGTTACAAGGTGATGCCATTTGGACTTAAGAATACGGGAGCCACTTATCAACGAATGGCCACTACAATATTCCACGACTAGATGCATAAGGAGATTGAGGTATACGTGGATGGAATGATGGTTAAGTCAGAGACGAGGGCCGGACATATAGAAGCGCTGGAGAAATTCCTTCAAAGAGTCGATAAGTACAACCTCTGACTCATCCCCAAGAAGTGTGTGTTTGGGGTAACATCAGGAAAGTTGTTAGGGCATATGGTAGGAATGGGAGGGATAGAAGTGGACCCTGAAAAGATCAAGGCAATTACCGAGATGCCCGTACCGAAAATCGAAAAGGAAGTTAGAGCTTTTCACGGGAAAATCCAATATATCAGTCGATTCATTGCCAAGCTAACATTAGTATGTGAGCCCATCTTCAAGCTGTTAAGGAAGGACCAACATGTGGAGTGGAATAGGCAATGTCAAGAAGCTTTTGACAAAATCAAAGAATACTTGGTTAAACCGCCCGTCTTGAGACCCTCAAGGCCATGAAAACACTTGGTGTTGTATTTGGCCATAGAACCCAAAGCGCTGGGGGCGATGATGGTATAGGCAAATCAGACAGGGGTGGAACATGCAGTCTACTACCTCAGTAAGAAGATGCTTCCATATGAAGCCCACTATCAAGGGGTGGAAAAGATATGTTTGGCAGTAATATGGGCTTCCCGAAAGTTGCGTCATTACTTCCAATCCTATAAGATACAAGTGGTAGAAAATGAGAAGAACCCCAAGAATGGAGAGGAACCTCAGGAATGAGGATGAGCAACTCCAAAAATGGAGAAAAAACCTTGGGAATGAGGATGAGCAGAGAGCCTCGAGAATGAGGACGGGTCAGATCTGAAAAAAAGAAAAATAAGGAAAGGCTCGTTGGGTTGAAAATCCACAAAGGATAGCCCAAGCAAAATATAGAGCATGAGTGAGCAAGAAAAATGGTTAATTGTAAAATCTGTGAGGAACAGTTAGCGAAAGAGGTATCCATGCAATGCAGTTCATTATTTCATACATATGTACTAAGAAGTAATGCAAACGCCTTTATTGAAACAAATGTTCAAGATGTTCATAGATTGCATAAATCCCAGCTAACTGGGAAATATTAGAGTCAAGTAATTACAAATCATGTCTTTTGTTTCTTAGATGCTGGACCAAGGTTAGGAGATCTAGGATAAGAACCCCAAAATTGGAAAGGAACCTCGGGAATGAGGACGAGCAACTCCAAGAATGGAGAATAACCTAGGGAATGAGGACGAGAAAAGAGCCTCGAGAATGAGGACAGATCTTAAAACAAAAAGGATTGTTGGGTTGAAAATCCATAAAAGACAACCCAAACAAAATATAGAGCATGAGTGAGCAAGAAAAATGGTTAATTGCAAAATCCGTGAGGAACAGTTAGCGACAGAGGTATCCTTGCAATGCGGTTCATTATTTCCTACATATGTACTAAGAAGTAATGCAAACGCCTTTATTGAAAAAAAATGTTCAAGATGTTCATAGATTGCATAAGTCCCAGCTAACTGGGAAAGATTAGAGTCAAGTAATTACAAATCACGTCTTTTGTTTCTTAGATACTGGACCAAGGTCAGGAGATCTAGGATAAGAACTCCAAGAATGGAGAGGAACCTCGGGAATGAGGACGAGCAACTCCAAGAATGGAGAACAACCTTGGGAATGAGGACGAGCAAAGTGCCTCGAGAATGAGGACAGATCTGAAAAAAAAAAATTTAGCTCGCTGAGTTGAAAACCTGAAAAGGCGACTCAGGCAAGATAACGAAATCTGCTAAGTTGAAAATCCGAAAGGACAGCTTAGGCAAAAGATAGAACAAACCTGCAAAATAAGGAAAACTTTGGAGGCTTCTCGAGGGTATAGACATTGGAATCGCGATATCACCGGAAGGGTAGTAAGAGAAAATGCAAGTCGAGAATAGCAGCAAACTCTTCGGGGAGAGGGCATATTTTGAAATATGGGAATCGGAAGAGATGAGGCCGCTTTCAAAAAGGCGTAATCTACCTTGACCCGGTGCAGGTTCCGGAGAGCAGAAAGCTGAGCCAGGTCTGGGGATGACCAGTCTACCACCCCGCGAATAAGGGACACAACGGGATCTCAAGCCAATAGGACAATGAAACCCCATCGGAATAGGGAATGCATCCATGCATACATGCACACATGTCGCATACACACAATTTTTATTTTGTGTTCACAGGCTTTGAAGAAAAAGAAAAGTGGCGAGGATGAGCAACTCCAAGAATGGACAGGAACCTCGGGAATGAGGACGAGCAACTGCAAGAATGGAAGAAGAACTCCAAGAATTAAGAGGAACCTCAAGAATGAGGATGAAAAACTCCAGGAATGGAGAACAACCTCGGGAATGAGGATGAAGAACTCCGAGAATGGAGAACAACCTCGGGAATGAGAACGAAGCCTCGGGAATGAGGACGAGCAAAGACCCTCAAGAATGAGGATGGATCAAGGGTCGAAGTGCCTCACCACCATCAGTTTGATAGTTCAGGAATGAATACTAGGGTCGAAGCCCACATTATCAACAGTTCAGGAAAGAATCCCAGAGGTCGAAGCACCTCATCATCACAAAAAAACTCCCCAGCGGATCGAAGAGTCACGCAGGTGGACCAAGACGCTATCAATCAACTTGGTTCGGGAATGAATCCCAGAGATTGAAGCATCTCACACCCAGCATGGTTCTTGAATGAAACCCAGAGGTCGAAGCACCTCGCCATCAACTCAACTTGGTTCGGGAATGAACCCCAATGTTTGAAGCATCTCACACTCACCATGGTTCGGGAATGAATCCTATGGGTCAAAGCACCTCACCATCAACTCAACTTGGTTCGGAAATGAACCCCAGAGATCAAAGCATCTCACACCCAGCATGGTTCGGGAATGAATCCTAGGGGCGAAGCACCTCACCATCAACTCAACTTAGTTTGGGAATGAACCCCAGAGATCGAAGCATCTCACACCCAGCATGGTTCGAGAATGAATCCCAGAGGGTCGAAGCACCTCGCCATCAAATCAAATTGGTTCGGGAATGAACCCCAGAGATCGAAGAATCTCACACCCAACATGGTTCGAGAATGAATCACATGGGTCGAAGCACATCATCATCAACTCAACTTGGTTCGGGAATGAACCCCAGAGATCGAAGCATCTCACACCCAACATGGTTCGGGAATGAATCCCATAGGTCGAAGCACCACGCCATCCACTCAACTTAGTTCGGGAATAAATCCCAGAGATCGAAGCATCTCGCAAAAGTAGCAAAACAATAGGTAAGTCCGGCCACAGCCGACGAACCAAGTAAGTAAAAATACATGCATGACTTTGATAGGGTTGTCACTGTCACACGTTGCACAAGCCCCATCAAAGTGGGGGGGACTATAGATATTGCATTTTTGCATGAG